>JAQGAO010005011.1:0-14186 GCA_034697705.1 Ommatoiulus sabulosus
TTTTCAACATTCGTTTTTTGGAAATCCGAAAGCAGATCTTTAGAACACAGAGTGGCACACAGCCACACCGATCACTATTGGTCAAAAGTGTAGCCATGTACATAGACACGATTGTATGCCGCATATGTATCGTAAAAACGTGTCCTGGACTCATCATGAGATGCTAATGCGCATGTGCAAGGTTTTACGTGGAATGTTTCACCTATATAGCATAACGCATGCAGTGGCGCCACCAAGCATGCACACCGACATCAGCATTCATTGAGCGCCCCAAAGCTGGAAACAATTAAGAAGCTGAAAACAAGCACGTCGAAAGTAAGCATTCTTTGTGTTCGCACCCTTAGGCATGAGGAAATTAAGACATTAAATGGCGTAAAACACTACTTTGAAACGAAAATAATAGCACGCGTGTTTAGACAGCCACCACCATCTAACTTTTTATTTCTCAGAGTTTCATTTTTAGCCATGCTCTTGGCGAGAATACTTCACTTCTCGCACTTCACTTTGAAATAAAATCCTCGATCTAACGCTCTTATACCTTTGTTTATCAGGTTTCCAGCAGGCTCGAACTTGGCTAAAAGTTACGCGTCGATAGGGTGGTGCTTAAATTAAATTTTAAATGTTAATTCGAGCATCTTGGACATCGAATGAAGCCAAAAATTCATTTCTACGGAAAATTTAAGAAGTTGTGAAGCAAAAAAGGGCGTGAAAAACGTTGCGCTAAACTAATGTAAGTTAGAAATGCGCGGAGATGGTTCGCGGCTTAATTCGGGTTTTAAGTTCAGTAATCAAAGTGACAACTGTGAAAACAGAAACAGCGTAAAATGGTATTATACTCTCGGCGTTTTCAGCGCTGAAAAGATCAATATCCTGGAGGCCATTAGTGCACGGAATCACATTAAAGAAATTGAATGCACTGAGCATAGACTGAATTTACACACCTTGTTATCCACGCACAAACAGTTTTCCCTCCCACGCAACATATGTTGGAAAGCGTTGTTTTTTTTTAGAAAAATTTCTATTCTTTTAATCTTATATAGACCTCCGCGCAATTTAGTTTTGCCGTCATTATTCGCACAAAGTTTCGTTTTTTTCTGGCCCAGAGGCTTTTCCTGGCCTGAAATTCGTAGAAAAAAATAGGACTCGAGATGTTGCGAGTTCATGCTCGGCATCACAATTTTCTCCGTGAAAATGCGAACAGGGATGCAAATGCATCGCACCGGAAGGTATAATGCCGTAGAGACTTTATTGATATAAACATATTTAACAGGGCGTCATTTAGCATCAAACTCAATTTAAACCGCGTAATAATAAAACAGCACGTGCAATTGCATACGCGCGCGGCGATTGGGGTTAACGATTTTTTTTCGGGACATTAACCGAACAAATGAGCTTTTCCGAAATACATCGATCAGCACGCTTTATGCACTGGGCGGAAATTTTAAGTATTTGCTCGAGTGTGCATTAATTATACATTGTATTAGAGCCCTGCAGCAACTATACACTGCGTATGCTCTATGAAATCCACGCACCATCATATATACCAAAACCAGACAAAAGTATATATCTGTAAAACCAAAAATGAATTCATTCCAGAACAAACCAGATGTCATAATTTGACAAATTTGAGCAAATTGTCATCTTCCTCGATGATTATCCACAAAAAAAATACAGTCTGCTAATATGAAAAGCAGAAGAGAAATTATCGACCAAAAAAAATTGAATGAACAAAGATGTAACACCACTTTCCCTATCTCAAATTTCAGAATTCCGTGAAATATGCTCAGCATCAGTAAAAACAGCGGAGCCAGGATACAAAAGTACGATGTTTTTCCAAACCATAAATTTGGCATGTATGGACGAACGTATACAGTATATGGCCATGCACATATTGCTCCCATATCAAGCCATTGCTTCATGTATAGGCCTAATGTTTCACGTACAGTATGAGAAAACGTGTCCATATTATTTTTTTACCCTGAAAAACCCAGAAGATCTTTATTCTTTAATATTTTATGAAAGATATTGCCTATTTTATATAACATACTTTTTATGGAAGGCCATGATTAATCTACCGATGATTAATCATTTTCGCCTTGCATACCAGTGTCGGCTATATTGATTGTGGTTTCATGGTTTCCCACAATCCCCCAGGCGAATGCTGGGATAGTTCCTATATTAACATCGGCCATGCCATGTTTCTTACCCATTCCGTCTTCCTCCTCGTTTAGAACTATAGGTTTTACCCAAACCACGTACCGTGATGTACTGTATATCGCTATTCTTGCCGGTCCCAAACACGGGCAAATGAATGGCAATGCGCAGTACAAAACCGATAGCACGATTGATATCTGCTACCGGAGCATCATTGACTCCGGTCTATGACACCAACGGGCGTTGCGCCAATGGTTGATGAACTTGATGACGATGAAATCAATTATCTATAAATTCCAACAGTCTCTTTTATAGCGTTAACCATTCCACCAATTCAAACAACTCAATGGATAGTCGAGGAATCCCGTGATTCGATAAAAAACGAGTACACGTACGACATCATCTCCATCGCATCCAAGTAATTAACCGTCTAGTTCGGAAGCCTTCTGTTTCTGCATGAGAAACAAGTCATCCGTACCAATACTTGTGCTCCGAGGTTTGCTTCGTTGATCCGGATGACCGATGAACTCGGCTCATTTCGTTCATCCAAACTCGCCGGATATGCATGTAAACTACTCGAGGAAGCGCCCTAGCAGGCTCTCTTAATTACAGCGCAGATAGCCATTGCGCAACTTCATCAGATAATGGATAAAGCAACAGTGGCTCTACCGGAGCCATAAAGCGAGGTGACCGCGGTGTCCGGCGCTTTAATTGCACAATCCATTTAGCCTATGGATTTTATCAACTATATACAGACCGGGCTTTTCATGGCCATCCAATTTAAGCACGAAGAGAGCATCGAGGGATTAGCGATTCAATTTCGGTATAGAAGGAGGAACCCTTCCCCTGCACCCCTCAATTAATTCGCCCAATTTGATCGTGCCATCAACCGACGATCCCGGCGTTTGATAGCGCGAATCACAATTTGATCCGTGACGGGTGTCGAGCGAACGCAGATTGCTTTTCTCACATCTAATTTAATAAAATGCTTCTCGGGCTGACCCGGACGTACTAAAAACACTTTGTGATGGAAAATCGATGCCCGTCAACGATGAAAAATATGGGCTTCCGGCGGAGGAATCCCACTTAACCTCTCCATAGAATGTCACGCAGCCTAAACTCAGTTTTCTATTAAGTTTTTTGGTCGAGAAAAGATAACGAAGATCGAGGAGAAAAATCTCATCACGTTCACTCGGATGGAAGCTCGACCTACACTTTGTAAACTCGTATTAAAAGATAACTCCAACTTATATCGGAAATATGCATTAGAGTCAGGGGACATCAGCTAGTTGACGACCCTCGCAAATCGAAACTTATCGAAATCTGCTGGTATATCTAACCAGATTAATCTCCTTACTCTTAATGTTGGGCCTCTTTTGAATGGCAAGGATTGAGCTAAGCTGAGATTCTTCTACCTAATGTCCCACGCGATGAATTTACATTTTTCCTAGACATTACAACGTTAGAGGATCGACGACAGCTATAAAGAAGAGTGCTTGATACATGACCTCTATAGACCACGACTAAGTCCTAAATAGTCTAAATATGTAAATATACATTTTATAATCTCATGTTACGAGAGTTAATTTGAATTCCTTAAGCTGCATATTCACATTATTTCTCGAATGGACTGATTCTTAAACTAAAACTTAATCCAAACTTAGCCCAACTAATTCGATCAGAGAGTGGAGTATAAATTGTATACATGCATTTTATTGAAGCTTCGAGGATTTCTTTAATATTCAGGCCAAGCAGTCCAATTATTATGTACTCTGATGTCCAAAAGCTTGTTTCTCTGGAAATGTACATTTTTTGGAAAGTCCGACTTAACTCATGTAATAATCCCCCTCCTGCCACATAGTACATGCACTTACTGTAGGGCAATAGAATAAAAAAGATAATATAAATTGGTGTACTTAAACACTGATGTCCAAAAATCAAGCAACAATTGTATACTGGTGAATTTTGGACAATTATTCATACAAAGTATTAACTTTCGGACATGAGGGTATAAGTATACATTAAAATTATATAAGCTCGTCTATTCATTGCCTTATAGTAAGTACATGTACATACAGTGTCATTAATTTTAGCAGATAAAGGGGGTCATTATCCTAGTTAAGTGCGACTTTTCAAAATCGTACGTATTTCCACGGAGAAACAAGGCTTGGGATGGGAATGCGGTCATATCCGATTTTACGTAGAAACTACCGCAGCAATGGTTTGGGCTCCATATTTGCAACCATTCTGTTGACTTTTTTTTGGGGGGAGGGGGATGAGATGAGACTTTTTACTAACGCTGTATAATGCACATCCCACAAGTTTCTACGAAATATACAAATCAGGCGATTAGCATTTCTATCGAACCTCATTCGATATATTGCTATAACCTCATCCTATTTTCTCTCTTTTGAAAAGGGAACTCGCAAGCACGCCCATCCAATCACGACTAAGATTAAGGTACATTAAATAGGTCATATGGCCCGTTAGCGAACGAGTCTTCTTTCATTTCGTGAGTTTTTCCCGCCGTTTGAGAAGACTATTGATTATCAACACGTAAAAATGCGTGTCACGATTCCATGCAGACACGCGCTATACATTCGGAGACTCGCTCAGATTAGGCTTATTACCATCGGAAAAAGTAGTAATCCAGTTTGGCGGAATCACGCTTAATCTGTATAAATGAGGAATTCGACGTGTTTACATCTGGACGAAGTGATTAATGAACTTCCTAACTTATAACCAAAAAATCAGTTCACCCACTCACGATAAGGTACGCCGAAAAAAATGAACTGAAAGAAGTAAATTTTAGCAGAACTTCATTTTAACCTAAAGATAAATGACATATACTTAATACAAATTCAATTTTTTTACGAAATCCCAGGACAAAATATATTGTGCAACAAAGTGCAATTTTTGCACACAAAAAAAAGATGATACAACTTTTCTCGATAAAAATCAATAAGCGTTCTGCGTTTTTCACAAAAACGACGGTTTGCATAAAAATAAAAAAACTACATGTATAATAAACTATTGACTTATTGCAATCTCCAATTTCGAGAAAAAGTAGTTCATTTGGACTACTAAGAATTAAGCCATGAGCTTTAAAGAATTAAATGCACCGAAGGACAGGGAATACAGGAACCTCATTAAGAAGAACTCGCTTAATACGAATTTCTGATATTACAAACTCATTTTCAGTCAACGTCCTATAGGGTAGGGGCGAATAATGTTAGTTTCTTCTATATGTATAAAATAGAAAACGCGGCCATTTTTTGTCACTGGGTGTGCGGGTTTATATGTTTGTTTGAGCCTTCGTTGTGGGGCGTTCGAAAACGACGTTTTCTTCTGGCGCGTAGGTGGAACGTGCATTGCGAGGTCGCCCTTTTCGGATGCTCCCCGGTGACTCGCGCGGAACTCCATGGGGAATTCCATGTAAACACCACAAACACGCCCTTTGATCTCTTCAACGCCCACCGGGGGGCGGTACCGCCCACTTTGGGAACCACAAATTTTGACGCCCCTCGATATTCGACTCAACGAGGTTCGACTGTAATGATTTTGTCACTACCAAAATGGCTTCAAAGGTAAGCACACGCAGTCGCAGTGTCCCTCACCGCACTAACTCTCCATAGTGTTCCCATTATTGTGCCAAAAAGCCATCGCTGCAACGCGCGAGAATGCAGTTGGTATAACAAAGTTTCCATAATTTCGTTTGCGAAGTTCGGAATTGCTGAATAATTGGCCCAAATTGGGTCGGCCTCATTACCTCTTATTAACGATGACATTTCGAGCGAGTGAAAAACCTTGTTCAAGTGCAGGTCCTAATTCTTAAGCGACGAATTAGCTGGCTGAACAAATGTTTGCCAACATGTTAGGAAAACGCTGGAAAACGTCAAATATTGAGTTATGTCTATTGTTTTAAGGCCTCTTATAATTAACGATGACGTCGTCTGGGGAATATTAATCCGTGCAAACAACAGTGGCAAAAGCATGCCTTTAATGGATGACGGACGAGTGGACATTAGGCTATTAAGGCCAAATTCACAATCCGCGAGCACCTCCACTTCATTTTATCTCAAATATTTGCTACCATCCACTCAAAAACGAGAATAAGAAAGTAGTGACGCATACATTTTTGATCAAAAGTTAACGTCTAAAAACAAAGTTGAAACAGCTTTAGTGTATACAGTGTATATACATAATACAGAACTGTAATACTCAAAAGTTCGAAATTCGCTATATACATGTACAGTATATTTTCTTCGGAAAGCGTCAAAGATGGCGTTCGTATATTGACAGTATTGTAGGAACGTATAATGTTAATTTTTTCTTGTATGACGAATTCCGAAATTACAGTTTTTTTTGTGGCTAAAACGAATGAATTTTCGACTTCCCGAGCATTCGCGCTACGTTATACATGTTAAAACGAACTTGAAACAATTTGGAAATTTATTTTCGTTATAACAGGGAATTCCCCGATAAAAATTTCACCGCATTTCTTTTCATTTATACGTGCAGGATAGCATTTCCTATATGGTATCAAAAAAATGCTGAAGTCATGTTTTTGTGTGACTTCTGAGAATACGAATTACAATTTAAACGAACAAATTTTCTCGACCCTTCAGATTCGTCTTAACGAAGTTCGACTTTATAGCAAAAAATATTTCGAAGCGACATTTTGCTACATAAGTATGCGGTATACATGCATTTATGAAATCTTTTATACCCGCTATTATAGGATACTCTTTATAAATTATTTCCACATCAAATTTTAAATAGATTCTCATGAATTCTAACCTTCCAATTTATCGTATGTTTTGAAAATATTTTCATATTCGATAACATTTTTCAGTTGAATCAGTTGGATATTTGATACCATTTTTTTTCTTCTTAAAAACATTTCTAAGAATGACTTCGCGACGTAACTAAAACTCGTTGAGGGATTTGTTGATCGTAAAGGTACGCACTAAAATCTAATTCGGATGCATTTCACATTCATATTGACCACTCTTGAAGAAAATTCAAAGGAAAGTCATATATAGGTATTTTTGAATGCAGAGTGCATGTTGGGCAGTGAGTTGAATTGAGCGAAAAAAAAAATAACCTTTCATCTGGAACATTTCTGCACTTACGTATTACAGCTGTATCAATATCATTTACAACGACAGTGATGTTTGAAATTTTAGCTATAGGATATTTGTTTTACTTTTGGGCAGATCATTTGTTTCTGTCCAAAGGAATGGCAAAAATCAATTCAAAGCTCGCTGACATCTGGTGAATTTTCGAAACTGTGAAAGAAACGAGGCGATAAAGTCTAATAAGTATGCGACGTGTTTCCGTGTTTCTTCGTGATTTTAAGTCCAATCCGCTTAAATTTATCGCTCAAACATTATATTTGTTGACAATTTGACTTTCGATTTCCCCGAAACTTTAAAAAGTCACGTTTGATCATTTGGTCAACAAGTTCTTTCGGGAAATGTATCGATGAGCAGTGGCGCCCTCTACTTCACGCGAAACCATTTCAACATTTGGCTTCATAGCTGTTATGTTCATCATAATGTTTAACGACTTATGAAATCACGCAGATGTTCAGCGAAGATTATTTCCAATTCTTAGCTACTAATTAGATTATTATTTCTTCGACCGACTTTATTCATGCTACAGGCTGAATAACTTAATCGGAAATGTGCAGAGCGTGATATATATTGAAACGTCACTCATAAGCATTAATGGTTGTACCTAGAAGGGTGTCCCAAAAGTCTTTTACATATATATATATATTATAAAGAAGAGCTGTATGTGGATCATTCTAAGGATGGATAGTGTTAATTGTTCCGCAACAACTTTTGATCCACTCACCCGATTGCTTACAAATTTTCCATCAATACGTTTAAACAGCCGAAAATTAAACTACAGTGTATATGGAGTTCGTGATCTCGAAAACATCACCCCTGCCTCATGTTCGCACAATTTGTCCCATTTTCACTACCAAAATGGCCGCATAATAGGCTGAACCATGTACGTTTAGTGTAGGCTGAACCGTGAACGTTTAATCAAAACTTGCCACCCATAAAGCACAGCTTTGTTGAACCGTGTACGTTTCGTGATTCAAATCGCCCACAGGCGTTAAGTTTAGGGGAAAAAAGGTAAGATTTTTCGCGGGATTCATAACTTATTTTATACTAAAAAATCTATTGGTAACTAAATTTATACTGACAAACCGATGAACGAACCGTTTTCATTACATTGGGGCGTGTGCTTGCCTATAGATTTTCCACTGTTGAAAAAGTGTTTAAACGTTTTAGAGAAACAAGAAACGTACATTATCAACGGCGTAGTGGTCGTTGAAAATGCAAAAAAACTAACTTATTTGGAAACATCTGCCGAAATGACATTCAGTATATTGCGTAAATAGCATTTTAAATACATCTTACCCATGGAACCTGATTAAAGGGACACCCTGTAGAAATGTTGCGCTTAATATCTCCATTTGCGCGGTAAAATAACTAAAAATCACCCCGCTACCAACTCGAATTAAACCAGAGTTTAATTAAACAAACACGCTCTAGGCATTACGAATAAGTAATGAACAATTTTCTTAACCACATGTGAAAGTGCGCGTGTCCTAGTAATTCAAGGTAACGTATAAAGAAAAGCTCGCATCACCTTATATCAGATAACTGGTTGAAGCAAACTATAGAAAAGATCGATACAATCTCAGCCTCCTCATTTTCAGAATGTCCGACCAATCCATTTAGCATCACTTTTTCAGCATGGGTATGCAATACGCGTGGACAAAGTTCTAAAGCAAAGATTGAAGTTAGGGATACTGCTTTTAAGTTAAAATCTCACGGGAAGTCCCAAAAGCATTTATCCTCAGGCATTTTTAATGTGAAATATTACGTTTATTCTTCGTTTCATTTCAGATCCAGCTGATTGGCCTCCTATAAGGTCTATAGACCTAACACCATCGATTCTTTTCTTTAGGTTCATCCGAAGTCAGTAGTCTATCGGTATTGGCCCAAAGCATTAACCTTCCGTTGCACTAAAGGAGGAAATCATCTCCAAGTGCAACAACATCGGTTCTGTTTAAACATTTCTTTGAGCATTTAAGCGTGCATCGTACTCAAACTTTTCAATACGTTTTATGACGCGTGCTCGTCGCCATGAAAGAAAATTGAGACGACTGCGCCAACGAATTGTTGTTTGATAGAAAGGTACTTTCTGATCGGCCCCCACTCGCTTTTCGTTTATTTAAATGTCAAACGAGATTTGCGATGGAAATTGTCCCCCCCCCTCCTTATTCGTTGATTTCCTAAGGAGCATTAGCTACACGCTCACGATTTAAAGCTTATGTGACATGAAATCCTAAGTTGGTTGGAAATGAGGACTTCCGACGTGACCATTAGCGGGAGCGTCGCGCAACACGTGAAAAGTGGGCGAGGAGGAGGGACCATAAAATCCCCCCAAAGCAATATTGGGGGAAGAAAACGACGTGAGGAGGGGGGTTAAACCGCTAAATGTTGTTTGCTACGCAGTCCTAGAACTCATTCGGCGTTTTGTTCCAAGGACAATTCGGTGAGTCCTCCGAGACCGAAGAAATTGAAGGAGGAAAATTAGGAGCGATATTTGCATTGGCAACGTGACTGCCGAGATGTCTCCTGGGAAGGGGTTTGGACGGAGTTGCCATCAAACATTTAGCCGCCGGCAGAAATTGGACGCTCACACAATTGCGACGAGAAAACAATCATTGAATGGGAACTGGAAATCTGGAAAACAAACAGAAAAGAGGACGTTGCGAGCGAGAAATTGCCGCGCGTGCATGCGGAAGAGGATTTGGTCGGAGCGCCGTTGCCCAAATCCCCCCATTCGCGCCAATGGGGATACCAAAAATACAGAATTGGACCTGTCAGAGCATTCCAACTATGAACATGATGTGATTTTCTGGGCAAATAACTCTTCAACTCCTCGCGCGAAGTAACGTGTATAAGGAATGCCTCCGATTTTGACGTTTGCCGGTTATAAAATGCTATAACGGATAATCGAGCTCATCGGCAATTTTTAACAACATGAATGGCTTACTAAGAGTAAAAACGGAAAACGATGGAATAATTTTAGTTGATTTTCACCCGTGTTTAAAAAATTGGACAGAATTGAATGGAATTGAATTATATTAAAAAAAAAAAAAACAGAAATACGGTATATGAAAAGATTTTGCACGCAACGTTTACATTTTGAAGTTTAATATTTTATACAGCAAGGGCGGAACGGAAAGAGAGACTCACAAAGTTTACGTGGAAATTATTTATAGTGGGCGCCAAACCCGCAATGGCGCCGCAGTCAATCAATCGATGCGTAAAGTGGCGACACCGAGCGAGCGAGCTCGGATTATGTGGCGATAACCCAGATCCTTTGGTTTTAACTATCAATCCATGTTTAGTAATAACCTTGTGTATATACAGTATGTAGTTTCCTTTAACTTTACAAAATCTACGGTTTAGATGTTTCAAAGTTGTCTAATTACGTTTTAAAACGTCAAATATTTACAGTAACATTATCTACGAAACTATCTCCTAGAATCTAGAGCTAACGAAACGATAACGTCGCGACGTTTCGTTTTTCACGGTTTACCCAAAGGGAATCAGAGAAACAAGTCAGAACAAACACTGCTTCTGTAGAATCAAAAATTTATATAACCCTTTCTGATTAAGGCATCTACTTCCGCAAACTATCTGGTAAGCGTAGAAGATTCTATGCATCATTCAGTGCAATATACGAAAGTAGGCAAAGGTGCGCCATGGATCACCTCTGCAGGCGCAATGAGTCGTAGTTTAGTTACCACGCCAACCTCTCTTTATTTAATTTTATGCTATTTTGATACCACTGTAAAACATCCAGGTGCCGCGCATTATACATTTTTGTACTTTTTTTTCTCTCCAGCCCGGTAAGACGTATTGCAGCCTTAAGGAATGTTGACAGGAATTTGCAATTTTCGAGTAAATTTCGTCCGGAGGCATTTTCAACGTCTAATTTATTCGTTTCATTACTGTTTTCGCACGCCATTTACAATGAACATAAAGCGGGGGAATGCAAATGACATCCTTTTCGAATGAAAGTGGGATCAAAATAAGCGTCACGAGCACATTTTTCGTTTAATATTTTTGTAGACAAAATTGACATAGGCCTACGCGAAAATCGATCGTTACGATTTAAGACGAGAGAAGCCTAGCTACGACTTAAGTTATATGAAAGACTATTACTCGCTTCGTATTTATTCAAAATTTAGGATTTTCGAAAAATGCTTTTCCCCTAATAGATGGGCAAACACGCATTACGAGGGAGAGTGTACAGCGTGTCCCAAAAGAATTTGACGAAGAAAAGTGGTGTTTTTCATATTATGTAGCGCGATAATAGTGGTACAGGATTTCTCAAAGGCATAACTTTTACATGTATGCTACCATTCGTATTAATTCGTATTTATTCAAAATTTATACTTTAGAAAAAATCTTTTACTCCTTGTAGATGGGCAAACACGCATTACGAGGGAGAATATACAGTGTGTCTCAAAAGATGTTGACAAAGAAAGGTGCTTTTCTGCTCTTTCAATGCAACGTGATGTACATGTATATAACGAGTTCGATGGTGAATTTTCAAAATCTACACACTTTCGTCAAACTGAAAAAAATGAGATTATAATATACATGTATATCCAGGCTAATAAATACTTCTATATGTATGTGTAGAAATCAATAGACTATGTGTAGAGTCAAACAATATTTTTTTACGATTTTCCAAATTGTGAGGACTTACAGTATAAGAATAACACAGCCTTTAGTAATTATGGCGATTTATTAATTAATAAATCAATATCATTTCATATGTCGTCAATTATGACGAGCGTCTTACCCCGAATATAGCCAGTCTCCAAGGGACCATTAAACTACAAATATGGTGTCCAACGTAGTTTTTCCATAGAATTAAACTATAGGGCCTACATGTATTTACACGCAACAATATTCTAAGATCGTTGACATTCTGAATGGCCCTGGTTATACTCCAGTGCCGAATTTCTTTTTTTTATACATTTTTCGGCATAATTTTGTTATCAAAATATCTTTTTTTGTCCAACCCGAAGCTTTTCTTGGCAGGATGTCTCTTTTGGGAAATACTTTCGGTTAAATACACGTTTCTTACTAGCAACGTAGCTCAGCCGTGAAATGTTTCTCTCGGCTTTTTTTATATTTTTTAAATATATTCCATCCGAAATGACACGCTGTTCAGCGCTCTTGGCGACAACCTTCTCATCTATAATTCAAAGGCCTGGACGTCGCCCGCATTTTTTTTTATTTAATGAACGTCCCCTGTTTTTTTCCCACTTTCTTCGTTTCGTATCAGGGTTCGTCACATTGATCTCATTTTGAATTCAGTTTATCCGTTTAAAAAAGCAACACGTTTTTATCGATTTTTGCCGTCATTGGTACGATGCTAATCCTCCAATGGCTGTCTTTCTTAATATTCCTCCTTTTATCAAAACACTTCAAAACACTAATTCACTCGTGTTTTGTTTTAAATTAAAAATTCGCGAAATAGCCGAATCTAACCACATCTAAATGACTGGCTATCAAGTTCTTCAGCACATAGTTTTTCTACACTCAATTTATAAATAATACGCAAGTACATACTCTCTTTTATTTTAATTCAATATATCATTTATTTGGTTGGATAATGCGAATTATTTAACGATCCTCGAGAGTTCAGTGCCCAATTTTACAAGTACTTATATACACTCATACCTATGTATTTTATTTTCAGAAACTATCATATTGCAAATATATGCATGCTTCAAATTTCAAGTCACTAAATACATGTACATTAAATTGAATTCGCTGATCAACAATATTCAATTATTTCTCCAAGTACACACTCGAAGAATCGAGATGCCTTTTCTCGGCTATCAAATATAGCAACACACATAGTTTTTCTTCGCCAAACTGATAAAAATACTTCTGCATTTTTTAATTAAATCAACCTGATCTTTTTCACTGTTCGACGGTTGAATAATGCCTATTTGGAGTTCAGTGAATCCATTTCAGCAAAAATCTTCAAAAACCTTTGGCATTTTTCAGATGTCCACAATAAACAATTTATATGAAATCATCAAAAACTAACGACGTGACAACTAAATAGAAAAATGAAACTTTTGATTACAGTATACGACTGTATCTCGTTACTTATTTTCCTCAGCTAGTCAGATCTATGATGGATTTATTGTAGCATAAAAAAAGCCAAGAAGTACTTCATTTACAAATTTCCAGTCATGTTAGTTTGTTTCAGAGCAATCTCGATCGATTTTCACGCTGATGTTCATTTTGTTTCGGAACGGTTTGCACATTTTACAATCGGCGATTATATAAAATTTCGAACAATTTTTGTTCCTTTTTAATTGAACGAAAGGTTAAAGGAAATGTTTTCGCATACTAAACAGTAGACTCGTTCATTGGTTAAAACAATTCACTCAATGCTATCGTTGTTTATACCCGACTGAAACAGATGAGGAAACAATAGAAACTCGGTGCATAATGACAAATAAATCAAAAACGGCTGTATGGACTGGAATAACGTATTAGGGTCTTGTAACCTAAACTGTAACCTAACTTATTCATAACCCCGCTGACCTTAATTGACACACGTTGGCAAGGTCATTCGAATGCTAACTTTTGAAGTACGCACTGTAAAGTACACGTGTAAATTGGATACCTGTGGAGAATGGAGAAACGGGGCTAGCACAAAAAACGGAACGAAATTCGGACAAACAAGACGGGAGATACAGGCAATCAAACATTGCCCTAAATGCTTTCCTGCTTGCTTGACACTCGGAACATGCAGGAAAGTGAACCTAGGGAACTTGAACGTCCTTCTAACGGTAGCAGTAACCAGAGAGGTTCAACCCATCCCATAACCTAAGATCACGTAAACCAAAGTTATGGGTTAGAGTTGAGGGTCAGGGCAAACAGTAGCAACCATTGAAA
>JAQGAO010005012.1:0-14185 GCA_034697705.1 Ommatoiulus sabulosus
TGACGTCATTTTTGCCGCATTCTTGCGGTCAAAAGGACGTCATTTTTTGGTCATTTTTTTTAGTCATTTTTTGGTCACTATGACGTCATTAATGACGTCATTTTTTGGTCATTTTGCTACGTGGGTTATGTATTAAGTTTCTTTCCTTAAAATAATTGCTCAGAAATTTGAATCATTTTCTGTTCTGAAGCTATATTTGTGAAGGAAATATTTCCCAACATAAGGGGAATTATCGAGTGTTTTTTCTGTAAACAAATTTTGGGATATGATTTTTTCGGTACTAAATCAGGGTTCCTCCAGACCTGGAAAATCTGAAAAACCTGGAAAAGCCAAGGAACTTGAAAATAACCTGGAAAAGTCAGGGA
This sequence comes from Ommatoiulus sabulosus, assembly GCA_034697705.1. Taxonomy (NCBI): domain Eukaryota; kingdom Metazoa; phylum Arthropoda; class Diplopoda; order Julida; family Julidae; genus Ommatoiulus; species Ommatoiulus sabulosus. The sequence goes on from JAQGAO010005012.1 coordinate 366, forward strand.
AGAATGGTTTATTTTGAAAAAGTCAGGTAAATTCAACGCAGTCATGGCGATCTAAAATTGACTTCTTCAAGGTTAGCTTAGCCATTTTCCAAGTAGACATTTACAAAATTTCCCACGTTTTCCTTGTACAAATTTACACAATTTCCCGTTTTTAGAATACAAATCTGCAAAATTTTCCACGTTTTTCGAGTACAAATTTGCAAAATTTTTCACGTTTTCCGAGTACAAATTTGCAAAAATTGGCCACGTTTTCCGAGTAGAAATTTGCAAAATTTTCCACGTTTTCCATGTACAAATTTACGCAATTTCCCACGTTTTCTAAGTATTTATTTGAAATATTTTCCACGTTTTTTGAGTACAAATTTGCAAAATTTACCACGTTTTTCTAGTACAAATTTGCAAAATTCTCTATAGGTTTCCGAAGTATAAATTTTCCATATTATCATAGTACAAAGTTGCAAAATTTCCCACTTTTTCCGAGTACACATTTTTAACATTTTCCGAATAGGTCTACATAATTTTCCCATTTTAAATTTTTTTTTAAATTGTCGTTAGTGAATTTAAAAAAATATTTTCCATTGTCAATTTTTGGAAAATATGTCAATTTTTAACGTTGTCATTGGTCAGGGAATATTTTTTTTCAAACCTGGAAAAGTCAGGGAAGTTGAAAATGAAATTTCTGGGGGAACCCTGTAAATTCATTTCTTAAATAAGTGGCTTCGAATAGGATCATGTTCTTTTCTGAAAATATATTTCTGGAAAAGAATTTCGGGACATAAATTGCCTCGTGTGTGGCAGTTTTTAGTTTATCATTGCTGTAATACTGTAGTGAATCTCTGAAAACTAAATTCAACACGAGCACGACTTTTTTGCAGAGAAAGACGAGCCTTGATACCGCATTAGAACGCTGTTGTCAATTACATGAAAATTCCGTAAGTCTATAGCCACTTTTCAGAAATTCGCATTATGATAAAACTTGTGAACATTTAATAAACGTGATCACATTTTAATTCAGGAATTAAGGTGTGCTAAAACCATGGACTGCTTCTATGAGTCAGCTGTTGAGGTAAATCATGACATAATTGCTATTGTATGATGCTGAAGCTGTTTGCAACTACAGCTTAATTAACATAATTACAGGCTGCGTAATTAGATTACCCTTCAATGTAAATTCATAATCTTGTATCATCATCTAATTATGTTAAACAGTATATATGTACATGTACGTTTCCTTATTTTCCTTCAATTTAGATTTGCAATGATTAGATGGTCTAAGATGTACTCAAAGTATCATCGCTAATCATGGAAATAGTACATCAATACTGTAATTTTTGTAGTTGTACTATTCATTTGGTGTAATTAATAAAATTGTAATTGCATAAACCTACCTAATTTGTCTTAATCTGGTTTTATTATGTAGGCCTACATGTGTAAATACAGTGAAACCTGATAAGAGTGACCACCAAAAAAAATGAAAGGTTGGTCACTGTACACAGGTGGTCACTATACAAAGAATGCGTGAATTACATTAAATAATGAACATGCATGCATATACATATACATGTAGACTGTAATAAATGTAGTAAAAAACCACAAAACCAAAAAAGTACAGAATCATCATGTCTATGGGCTAAAAAAGATGTAATGCGACTCATCTGTTATCTGGTCACTTTATAAGGTACATTGACAATGTAAAAATTGCAAAAAAGACAACACCCACTGGTCACTGTACACAAAAGACAGGTGGTCACTGGTCACTATACGGAGAATTTTTATGCAGGAAATGTGCACTAGAAAAAACAAAAACACTAAAAAGTGGTCAACATAAACAGGTGGTCACCATCCAAAGGTGGTCACTTTTCCAGGTTTCACTGTATAAGCTTTCCGGATAATCGTTGCAATGTTCCAAACTGGTGTGGCATGACAATAAATGACAACAAAGATGGAACGTGTTTGGCACCTTCTGCGCAATTACAGGAAAAACGCATTGTTGCCGCCCGATTAACTGACCAGCATGCATGCATCGCTGCAAGCCATATTGTATTTCTCTGCAGGGCTATACTGATCGATGCTTAACGTTAATGCGCCTGTTATTTGTTTCCATTGATAAGCGATCTAATTAAAGCAATACAAGGTTTAAGCGCATTTGGAATTGTAAAAAAAAACCTTCACCTTTCAAACTACAGCCAGATATATCCTTTGTATACAGTATATTTATAGATCATTCGCAATGCTATGTTTCTACGGATAAGTCTGGAGGCATGAATCATGACACATGCTCATTTTCGAGAAACAACGTAGTTCTGACTGTCATTGAGACGTACCATACAAAACAACCATAGCACATGCATCTTTTTGTGTCTAAATTATCTCTTTATTTAACAAGAACCGGCACATCTAAGCGTACGTCCCATACATGTAATTTCCACTATAACTTTCCGGAAATGTCACTTTCGACCAATGTAAGATGTTGTCTGCAAAAATGCAAGATTTTAAAATTTTATTAATTTTTCCTCAACTGTTGATCCTGTTTTTCCAAAGCTGGAGGGAGGGAAATAAAAATGAAGAAAATTTTGAATGAATTAATCCAGTATCATGCATGCAAGTCTCATTGCATTGTCTATAGCCCGCTCATTTGAAATAAGAATTGGGAAAAAAATTAGTATGCTCGTACTTGTTAATCACAATTTAAAGTTTGTTTCGGATGCATTTAGTGGCAGACGCTGGAAAAATCCATCTGTCAAGTCGTTTGAAATATATTTCGAAGTGATCCGTTGAAGATTTTGACCGGTAAGTTTGTCATTGATTTTCCCCCAGTCCTTTCCATTTACCCTAGCTTATAGAACTGGCATAAAATCGCCGAAGCATCATTACTGTATGTCTGAGTATTAACAAGTGGACACGCATGTTTAATGGTCATATATCCAATGTAAGCCTGAATCAATGAACCTGCTAAAAAAGCGTGGACGGTGTAGATGCACGGATTCTTACTTAACTCGACTTATTTTCAGTTCATTTAGTTTAAACGGTGGAATCCACCACGAAACTCGTTCATTTTGAGCGGTTTAAATGAGTTTGACAATGACCTACTTTTAGTTAATGTTGCGTGCCTTAATGTTCATCAAATGGTGACAGATTTTAATTAAAAGCGCAGAAAACGAGCCCATGCAGTCAAAAGACCTTTTGTTAGTTTCAGATTAATGAATCACGACGTAAAATGCGTAGACAACAAATCAATTAGCAGCGACGACAGACTTAAATAGTGAAAGTAATCGCATTGAGACGTAGTTTTTACATTTTTTTTTTCTTACAAGCGCCAGACCAGAGTTTAAATTATAGTTTGGTCATTAAGAAGAGGGATTTGTGGTCCGTCCAAATGGTAAACAAAAATAGCCAAACACAATTATTCTATTCGAACCAAATAATTAATCGAAAAATCGGAATTAACTTACAAACAGAAAACTGGTCACAAGGCGTCATAAATTGGTCGTAAAATTAACTGCGATGAGATTTAATTATGCAAACAAGAATTTCAGGACGGAAAGAGATGTTCCGTATATGAGACTTGTGGTCAAGAAAGGGGTATATCGTGTGTCGAGATTGCGTAAAGAAAACGTAACGCCCGATTGCGTGACGTAATTTATGAACGCTCATTTCTACGATTTATCGCGAAATAAGCCATTGATCCCTCTGATACCTGAGCTCGATGTCAGACAAATATGGCGCCATTGCACCCTTCAAACTGAGCTTAAGATGACCGATTAGTACCCGTTAAAGTGTCAGGGATTAATAGTGAGGATTATAAGGAATTAATGCGTGGACAGCACTTCGAAATCCCTTAAGACATTACGACATCGGGTCGTAATACTGATCTGCACAAACAAGGCTGCTATGCATATACTATACGAATCGTTAGATAATTTAAGAAGCACACTAAATATTAATTGGATGCTAATTGTTCCCATACATAATTGGCGAGAACACCATGGTGGTAAATATAAGGAAACGAGTCATCACGGTTTACGCAGTTGAACCTATTAAACGTCGTCTAATGAGGATCGTGTATTATTTACGTACGTTATAAAAGGAATAGTTGTTGCATCAGGACTACACCCATAAATTTAGCACGCATGGAAAATTATACGTTTTGAACCTTACAGTCAGTCGTTTTAACTTCGTCGACACGATATGTTAACAGAAACAAAAACTCTTCATTTTGTGGAGAAATGATTCGACATATAGTGATCGTTTAACAGCCCAAGTGTTGCAAACACTTTCTTGGAAGAAGCTAACTGCTTCACAATTAATTCAACCTCTGTTCAACAAATTGAACTGTGGAATTAATCTCGAAAGATTAAACCTGCCACCCATGAAATATACAAGCATTCAATTAAACAGCCCATAAAAAAGTTGGACGAGTTGGACCTTTGACCCACTACCTTTACATGTATGTCATAACAAGTATTACCCATATGTACAGCACATATACTGTGCTGTCGATGTGTGACGACTTTATTCGGCCATTTAGCTCCCACGCACTTCTTGGAGACAATAGTGAATTCGCGAACCAGAAATCATTGATTTATTATAAATAGCAGACGCCAACCGACGAGGTCTACATGTCAGTAGGTCGACTCTTTTCGAATATATGCAAATTTTAGACTTTATACGAAACATGTGACCATGTGCCCGTGTTAATTACGTCATATACGTTCCAAAGATGACGCAAAGGTCAATGCATTCCGTGCGGTGTAATTCCATGACCTAGCTACATGCATATACTGCAGATCACGCGGGAATGGGATATTGGGTTATAATTAAAGGTTACGTAAAACAAAAGCAGAAAAAGTGTTTGAAAATAACTTGGATCAACAATGGTATTTCAAAAATAAATTGACCATAGCGTCAATAGAATCGAATAGAGCCATGCACCGAGAATAAAAAATTAATAAAAGTAATTTTTTTTTCCAACATAAAATATCCCTTACCTTACAATCCGTGGTAGCCTTTTAACAGATTTTCCAGTTTAAAATCCTAGCTCCTCTCGACTTGTTCGCGACTGCGAGCGACACTTACATGATTGGTATTTTAAAAATGCGGCTGTTATGCAATTTCATCCGCAACTCCTTCTTCCATCGCGGATTTTAAGCGCTATCTCAGAGTTGAATTTAGCTCACACATAACGACCAAACTCGCACTCCGGCGGCAACGGCGATACAGCGCACACAACGAATCGCACAGGAATAGCAAAGGGCCGGCTACCATACGGCGCTACTCAACCGCCCTCTGCTAATAGTCATCGGAACTAGGGTGCGCTCTGGGCTAATGGCGTTGGAAAATGCTCGGAAAAATCGGGTTTTGTCATGGAAAAGTCGCACAAATTTATATTTGTAGTTCAAATATGTACTCTGATTTTAGTTCAAATGAAAATGTGTACTCTGAAAAAGTTGAGAATATTAATTGTGTTCTTAAGAATCTGTTGACAATTTTGATAAATTTCTCCTCGTGAACTGTTGAAAATTTGACAAATCTTTACTCGAAAACAGTTAAAAATGTTGCAAATTTGGCTTGGGAAAACGTGGAAAATTTTGCAATACTTTACTTGAAAAATGTTGCAAATTTGTCCTCGGGAAAATTTTGAAAATTTTGAAAATTTTGTAAGGATGCCTCGGAATAGTTGAAATGAAAATTTTACCAATTTGTACTGGGAACATTTTCAAGTTTGCAAATGGACCTTGGGCTAACCACGTACGAGTAGAAGCATTAATTTTGGACCCTGACTATTTAAAAAAAAAGTCATTCTTCTCTGACTATTCCAGGCCTGGGGGATACACTATTTACTGACTTTGGCAATTTATAACATATCGCCTATGCGATACTGAGTGCAATTTCCATTTTACCCTGGGAACGGACTTTATTTGGCGTTCAAGTGGACGTCCGAGATAGTCATTCATACCCCTTCCCTCCCAGTGGAGTCCGTGACTCAACTTCCTTCTCCCTCCCCCCTCTTCATGAGGATGTTCTTTTTGAATGACCCCTATGTCCATGCTTTTGTCCTCCTGCGCTCGTACGTCATAAAGGGAGCATACCTCTTGCAGCGCCATCCATCGTCACATTTACGCACTTGAAAACCGCTTTCCAAAATGGCAGTTCGTATGTTTGATGACATGCAGTTTTCAAGTTATAATTCTCAAAATGTGGCCATTCCCGACTGGATGAAATGTGAACATTCCACCGGGGTAAAGTATTTATGCATGGTGCATGTTATTTTAAACTTTTGAAGCAGTATGGGTCTTGATTTATTCGAGCTATTTGGTAATGAAATGTGAATGCTCCCTAGGCTCATTGTAAATGCACCAATCGCCTACAGCCCATCTGCATTTGGTTCGATTTTGAAGCGTATCTCATTTTATATATTTAAAACTTTTTTATTAGACTTCTATTATGGCCGTGGAATATAAGGACGGTGTCGTTATTGGAGCAGATTCACGTACAACGACAGGGTACGGTAGTTAGGGAGTTTTGGAATGTACAATGCACCCCCTACCTCTGTATGTTTTAATTTATAAAACAAAAAATAAATCCCCATATTACTACATCTCCAGCAATATCTGGAGGCTCTTGAAATAGTCTTATCTTTGTTTTTTTAGGGGATTATGTTTATAATTTATTTAATAAAATCAACAATAGAAATTCCACATCAATTCAAGCATTATTATATGTTGAATTTCTCAGTTTGGCCGGTCTTCCTAACATGCTGTTTCGTTATTACAGAGAATATATCGCCAATCGTGTATCGGACAAGTTAACGAAAATCACCGACAACATTTACTGTTGCCGATCAGGGTCTGCAGCAGACACACAGGCTATAGCAAACTTAGTTGCATACCAGTTGGCATTTCATGAGTATGTGACTATCAATATAAATTAATCATTTTTTTTAATGTGATTTCTTCTGCATAGTTCATGATTATTTTTATAGGGTTGAAATGGGAGATCAGTCATTGGTTAAAACTGCTGCTAGCCTGTTTCGTGAATTTTGTTATAACTATCGAGATCAATTATCTGCAGGCATCATTGTTGCTGGCTGGGATAAGAGAAACGGAGGACAAGTTAGTTCAATTTACATATCATGCATATATTGTTAAGAAATCTAAAGAACCATTTTTTGTGCAAACAAAGCATTTTGAATATCTAGGAATATTTCATTAGTATGGTCTGCATACAGAAAGTTGAATAAAGGGAGGTAATGCAATGTACCTGATTAGTTTCTTGAGGATTGGACCAGGCAATTTCCCTGGAAGTAACTTTTGAGAACCACTAAAATCAGTTAGAACAGCAAATATAATTTCAAATCCAGATCATTGCAAATATGTAATGACACAAATATGTTACCAATAAAAGACCAGGGGGCATCTTTTAAAAACAAAGTCAAGACAAATTGTTCCTCAACATAAATGACAAACATTTATATAGTTTGCTGAAACCTACTGTAAGAATTGTTATACAATGTCATTTTTTTCATGCATATATGTTTTGATTCCTTTCAGGTGTATTCTATTCCCATTGGAGGAATGTGTGTCAGGCAGCCATGCGCAATAGGGGGATCTGGCAGTAGTTACATTTATGGTTATGTTGATTCCAATTTTAAAGCCGGGATGGAGAAGGAAGAGTGTGCAACGTTTGTGAAAAACAGTGAGTTTGATTACCTGTTCCACTAAGATCTTACCTTTTGTAATTGTATTAATACTGCTCAACTTCTCCCTCAGGTCTGTCTTTGGCAATGGGGCGGGATGGTTCAAGCGGTGGAGTGGTTCGACAAGGAATCATCACAAAAGATGGCATTGAGAGAAGAGTCATCTCTGGTGAAAAACTTCCCAAATTCTACGAAGGATGAGGTCCATGCCTGTGTGTTAGAAGGAATTTTTAAATGGGCTTGTATCAGACATTAAACAAACTGAATTGAATAAAAGTTTTGAACCATTTCTTGTGTTACAAGGTTTTCTTGTTGCATCCTTAAAAATCGATTCCTAGTTTCCAATTCATGTAATTTCTCATTTATGATCTAAAATAGTACATTCAACAAAGTAAATGCATTCGTATTTAATTTTAATTGTAATGGCACCATTATACAAAACAACAAACAAAGGAAGCAAGTTATGCGCAGTTATTGAAAAGTAGCCACTACTAGATGAAGTTTAGAGTTACGTAGATAAAACAATCTCTTGGAATAATGAAATATTGACCATAAGCATGACTGACTAATAATCACTTGTATATAAATAACATTGTATTAAAATAATCCATATAAAATACCAAAATGAGAAGTGTGTGTGTACATAATTCTTTGCACCAATTTCTTTGTAGGGAGATTCGTTGGACTAAGTTAATGTAATTTATCAGCATCGACAATCATAACTGAAAAATCACAGTAGTAAAACAAATCAACTAAATTAATCCACTCCTTATGCCACATGGAGGTACAAACAACGGATCCCGCATGTTGGTAGCTTTGCACTGATTCAGCAGTTTTGTATTTATGGCACTCCAACTGGGTTGTTCTAAAACCACAAAATTGAATACCTTGGAGAAAGATTTTTAAAAAGTATCTTCAGAAGTTGAAATAAAACGGGCTAAATCAGAAAGTCACAAAAATCTTAAACAGATGATCAATACATTATCATATTAATCTAAGGATGGACATTAAAGCCATTTAAGGCAATACACTAATCTGCAATAAAAAAAAAGGTTAGTATTGCAAATACTTCTATGGAACATTATTCCCTAACATAGGAAGCATTTTGTCTAAGGTTCAAGAGTATTTCTTATTACACACTTCTAGACAAATGTGGGCAGAGTTCCACTATTGCCCAACTGTCATTCACCAGAGGGCGTCATCAATGCTTGGGGTGAACTGGCGATTCGTACATAACCAATCTTTTGATTTCCTTAAGAATACTGTCCACATCCTGACTAAAACAATTTCATATTTTTAGAACAACCCTTCAAATTTAAACAGAAGCAAGTTGCACTTGCACATATGAGGGACTCATAATCACCACCACTTAAGTGACAATTTTGGCACAGGGAGAATAGTGTAAATACATTATTTTGGGATAGGCGTATTACAGTTGCCATGCATAATATTTATATCTTCGTTGCACTTGTGATACTGATCAAACACATCCTTGTATCCATGTAGTTTCCACCATTCACATAACTGTCGGTTCCATCCACATGGCAATGTATAAAACAGGTGTAAATTCTCCAGGCCAATTAAAGTAAAGAAATCTTGATCCCCCAAATGTCCTTGAAATTTATATTTGGCTACAAGGTTCGCAATTACTGTACCATTGAGCAAATTTCTGTACTCTTGAGAATTCCTCATCCGCTGCAGATCTAATAAGATGACAGCACTATTGAAGCCTGGTATGCCATCTGGTGGTGGCTCTCCAACCAAGGAATCTTCATGATCCTTTCTGTACATGTGGAATATGTGGCGATACACAGGCTGCTGCTCTCTGGCAATGCCAATAATGTTCTCCGGACTAAATTTATCAAAATGTTGTTGCAAATCTGCGATGTCACTTTGAAATTTGAGATCCGCATCCAACACGATAAGCCTTTCAAATGGGAATATTTTATGTAAGACGATAGAGTAAAAAAACAATGAATCGCTGTAGTAAGCGCCGGGTTTGTAAATAAAATATTTCTGGATGCCTCCAACATGAACGTCTGTCTTTGCACCAATAACTTCTGCATCATATACTGAAACCTGTAATTCCAATTAAATATATTACAGTTTACACTATGGTGAATGAAATATACAAATTGTAAAATGCAGGCCGAGACCATAATATTATCCTTCCACCAATTTGCAAGACAGTTTAAATAAAGCAACGAAAGAGGCAAAAAATATCTACCTTTTATAAGTTGAGCTGGAGCAAGGTCATACAAACTATTTTCAACCTGCATTCTACTAACACCATAATATTATCATCTTTACCTTTATAGTCGGTGACGGCTTAATATGTTTCTGTCTAGATACTATCTTTTTCGCAATTATTATACTGGCTTTGTCACCAATTAAATGTAAATGAATAGGACGGCTTGTATATTGCAGTAACGATGATATGCAAAGGGTGAATTTTCCTTTCAAGGCTGCATTGCCCTTTGCCTTAGAAAAAGACATAGCCACATCGATGGCATTGTCTAAATGAACCTTTTCTTCTTTTTCTTCATTTTTACTTGCGAAAACAAAATCAAAATTTGAAAGGCGGTCTGGTGCAGATTTTCCGAGTCGCTCCTCGCCACTTTGATGGATGCCATCTGCTTGTAATGGTGCGCTATGAATTCGACGCACCGTTTGAGGTCTATAAAAATAAAATAATACCGCTCCGACCGCCAACAGCAGAAGTAGAACTTTCAAGAAATAAGCGCGACTTATCCCCATGTACTTTGCAGCCCTTTTGGCTTAGAAACCATGAATAAAACTGAATGAAATAATCAAGACGAACACTCGGCGGCCATTCACCCACATTTCTAATTTTCTATTCATACTTCAGCCTATATCTATACTACCTGCTAGGTACACGTGCGTATCGAAATTACAAAAAGCTCCTTATCAGCAGCGACCTCTAATGAGGAAACTTCAAATAAATACAGGGTGTCCTCTAGAAATTAGAATGTGAATCTCAAACGGCAACCTGTTTTAACTATATAGTATCTTATTTGTTTTATTAAAAAATTTCTACTGTAGTTACTCATTGCAAATGTTCACTTTACATAAATATCCATAAGACAAGTTTTTATTCTTTCGAAACACATCACTCGGCTTTAACATATCATTATGGACGACCCTTTAATAAAATCAATATTATTATTTTTGTTTTCCCAGAGCTATACAATACATGTACCTTCTCTATGTCGAAATTTACGAGGGTGTTAGTGTTCATGATTTATTGCGTTGTTTATCCATTCTTGTGATTTTAAGAGTAACCTATAGCATTACATTTTTTTTTTTTTTTTTTGCAACCATCAAATTCTTGCCATCTAAAATATCAAAATGAAGAAAGATGAAAATAACTGGGGTAAATGCATATTTTCACGCACACGTCACATTACTTTATACATGTACCTGTTTTCAATGCACCATTTGTGGCAATATATAATTGTTTCTTTAATTTAATTTGCATTAAGTTTCGCAATATAATTATTTGCAAAATCATTAAGATCGTCGACTGCGTATATTTTCTGATTTATTTGCAGGTGTTAGTAATGATGTATTTGCAAATAAAATATGGATGTACACACCCAAATCAATAACCATGGCGTCCATATACAAAGAATTTCCAAATGAAATCATGCACCCTGCACCGATAAATAGAGCAATGGCATGCTCTACGTACAAACAAGCATCCCTTGAAGAAAATCATTTTTGCAAATGCGAAAAGCCAAACCAATTTTCGTGCTTTTGCAAAAATTACCCTCGGAGTCGAATGTATGGCCGCTTTTTTAGACTGTACCGTCTTTGAAAATTGCTCGTTTAAATAAAAGTAGTAATGACTAATGCTTTTTATTGATTTCTAACTTAAACAGGCAAATTATGCATTTCCCTGAAAGTATGATAAAACCCAAATTCATGCGACAAGTTGGAATGAGACCGAATTTATTTTTATGGGAAAGTGTTTCACTATTGGATGTACGTATGATTACAAAATCCTAAAAATATATTTTTTTTGTAATTGATCACTAAATTGATGAGTATTTCTTCCGTATGTTTCAAACGTGATCTACTAATACAGTATATTTTTTTTTATAACACCATGCAACTTTTCCATGACAAAAATTTCAGATTGTGCTCGTATTGTCTCCAATGCAACTCTAGTTAATATTGCGACAACTAGCACAAAGAAACGAAAATATATCGAAGTAATAAGACGGTCAAACATTTATTCGGATAAATTCAGCGTTAAATATATTAACGTAAAGATTAAGCAAACCAGTATTTCAAGGCTCAACAGTTCATTTAGCTAATTCTCAACCTACAATGCATTGTACATTAAAGCCAGCCTAACTATAAATGGCCGGGGCCGGAGAAAAGGTTTTCCGGCTAAGACACAATAAAATAACTGCAGTATAATCTATCTATACTGGAGTCAAGAATTGAACTTTTTTTCAATTTAGATTATATTTAAAAACCGTGAAACAGCGAATGAAATTTATTTCTTTTTATTATTTCTAGCATTGCTCCGTTGCATCGAAGCAAAATCCAGACATCGATTAACGCCGCGTGTGCGTCGTGGGACTTCGCTTTAACCGATGTAAATCTATACACTTGTACCGAACGCTTAAAATCGATAAGCGTCATAAAACATGCACAAAAAAACAGCTAAAGGTTCTAGGCCTAATATAATATTTATATTCGACGGGAGTTGCGTGGAAAGTATTACACAATTATACACCACTTTCAATTCTCTACATGGCCGTATGAATCCTGTTTTCCATATTTAAATGAATTAACACAGATTTGTTGTCAGGTTTTTATCATGAGGGAGTATCCTCTATTCGTCATTTGAAAAGAATGCACTCACTTTTTCCGTGTGCTTTTGAATTATAAAGTTGAAAACAAATAGTGACATCACTCGTTTAGCGTCTACGCATGCTTGCTAAATCTATAACAAGAACAGGATACGGTTCATCCACGTTCCGAATTAAAACCTTTAAAACTGCATAACAATAACCGATATCAATATTGACGCACAAATTGAAAAATAAAACACCTGGGAAAACTATTGATCAGGATATACTTTTTAAAATATGAATATAATTGGAATGCATTTTCACAAATAAGCATACGAAATACAGGATGTCCTCCAACTTTGCAAACTTTGTGGAGACTAAGCTAGAGTACGTTAATTACTGGTCCAACTTTATGATCCAAATGATCATAACAATCAACCTCGATGCCTCTTCCAGAATATATCAAAAATGGGAAATATAAGAAGTGTAATTATTTGTTCTGAAATTGTTCATTGTCAAATTTAATTATGTCAATGCAACCACAGCGTATAGTTACAAGCATTCAATTGAGCACATTTTCAGCCTTTTCCAGCATTTAGGCACGTGAAGTAAATTTCAACTATTTTCGAAATAGGTACTCAGACAGACGCTTTACGAATTCCAATATGGCAGTTGTGAAGCCACGTGTGCAAAAGGAAAACATTAATCGGTTCCAATTAGAGTGTCGAATTTGCATAAGTGTCTTCACGACTGCCAAAGAAAAATTCGTAAAGCTTCTGAGAACTCTAATGCATAGTTAATTTTATTGCGCATCAGATTAGTGTATAATTGTGGTTTAATCACTAACTGAGTATTAAAGTTTAATGCAACGCTTTATCATAATTGCCCCATAATCTCGCTTTTAAAATCTAGGATTTTAAATTCCGCGTTATACTCAAAGAATATAGCTAACGAAGAATGAAGCAACCGGCCATTAGTCGGCTTATTTGAATCGCTGCATTTCAGGTCGACTTCCTGCACGGTTGCTGAAGGTTCAGAAGCACTACCTTTCAAGGATAAGGGTATTTACAGCGAGTATATGCTAAAGCAAACAAATGTCGTCATGATCAGGTAACAATAAAAACCTTAATGACCTAGAGGGGCAAGATGAATCACCCCCTAGAGGGCACCCCCACCCGCTCCCTCTTCCTGGTAATTGCTGGGCAAGTCCACGCAATTTTGTGTGAGACAGGGATCAGGCAAGTTGGGGTGAAACACGTTTATTTCTCGCGAGCGGGTTGCGCATACACTGCCACAAG
>JAQGAO010005013.1:0-14185 GCA_034697705.1 Ommatoiulus sabulosus
TATGATGTAAAAAGCAAAGGAAGTTTGGTTTCCCATAGGAGTGCATGTAAAATTTTCCGGGTATTGTGATGCTGGTTCTAATAATAATCTGCGTTTAACCCTCAGATGGTTACATAGGGGGTGTTTCAGACCCCCACCCTCTTTATTGACCTATAACATGTTCTATAAATTTTTTTCAACTTTGAAATTTCGTGACTTTTCCTAAATATAGTTGAAAATAAGATATATGTCAAGAAATCGACTAAAAATGTTTTCCCGCCACTTCATAGAGGTCCTGGGTTTCAAACACCCCCAGGTAAGCCTGAAAGTCGGCAAATATATTCATACCATTTTGTAGTTTTTTCTTGATAAAAAAATTTTATTTGAATAAAAATGATAAAAACGATGTAATAGATCAAGTTTAATGTATTTAAATAAAATAGGGTTTTTTTTGGATTTTTATACATAATGTTTCGGAAACCCCCAGGTAAGCCAGAAAGTGGTTTTTCTTAATAAAAAATATTATATTTGAATAAAAATGATAAAAACTATGTAATAGATCAAGTTTAATGTATTTAAACAAAATAGTAACATTTTTGGATTTTTAAATATAATAGGTCTCGGAAACCCCCAGGTAAGCCGGAAATTTTTTTTTTTAAGGTAACCATCTCTGGGTTAAAGATGGGGGTTTTGGTATGTTCAATGCTATTTGGGATCGACTATAATGATGAACTGGGGGATGTGAAGAAGTTTCTCACGCTCTGGATCGAGTCTCTGATCACGTGTTCTTTACGGTAATTACGGACAATTTTTCACCAAGTTAAACTGTTTGTTGATATTTTTATGTACATGTACATTTGAACGTTAATAATGTATATTCTTGTTTAACAATATACTAAAAATAAATGTATGTATAGAATGTACTCCCTTATTGGGTCACATTATTTTAATTCGGCTTTAATGATTTCCGGATATAATGGTCAAATTCTGTTGGTCCCTAGAAAATCTCTATAAAAGGATTCTACTGTATTCCGCTATGGAGCTCTGTGGGCAAACAAGCAAACATATAAACATACATCTCTTCTTTATATACATATATAGATAGATACATGTACCTATTTTTATATTGTCTAAAGTTAGTTATAACGTAACACGAGTGCTTAGGACGCGAAAATTCATTTAATTGTAGCCGAACATTTTGTAATATTATAATTCTAAATTCGTCTTAAACGAAGAAATTAACATTATCCGTCCATACCCTATTGGACGGGGACTGGAAATGAGTTCGTACTATCATAAATTCGTATAAAGCGAGTTCTTCTTATTGAGTTTCCATTGTAATATCGATAGTAGCAGAAACAAAAGGGGTATGCTCAGGCAGAAGCTTTACGAGTGGCATTTTTGATAGTCGTGAAATCATAAATGCAAAATCGATACGCTAACGGACCTTATGCAGAGTTACGTATGGGGCTACATCATGTGATCTTTTCATCTAATCAACAACTATTGTTAGATATAACAGGTAATTTTCGCCAATGGAATGAATGAAATGTCACGTGATGTATGCATGCTGAAGAAATCTGCATAAGGTCCATTGGTTAAAAAAATGTCCTCAAGTTTATCGCTGTTCTTAAGCAAATTAATGCATTCCTTATGCACGCATGACTTCATGACTATACCAAAAGTGTTATTTGTAAAGCTTCTGTCTGAGTAGGCCTACCCCTATTGCTTATTTATCTTCTTATAAATTAGCTCGTAGACAAAGATTTGACACTTATTACCGCTATAAAAGTCAATGATAAATTAACAAACGACATTCCAAAATAAGTAAAAATTTTAGATATTGTCTTCATAAATACAGTATGTTCCGTTATAATTTCAGTAAAGTTTTGAGTGAAATTTTGACGCCAGGAATTTTCGATTTATTAAGAAGGTGAATCCACGGTCGTTTTGGGTTGATCAAGGCTGTAGCATAAAATTCGTTGAATACTGCATTTGTTTTGGAATGTCGTTTGAAAAATGTAACGTTGCCTTTTATAAGTGCAAGGTAGACGACGGAAACGACGCCATGAAATTCCGCCATTAAAAAGAGAACTATACTTCTTTTTACTATTTTAATGACCAACATTGCATACTATCCACTGTGTTGTAAAAAGCATAAAATAACTTTCGCCAGTTTTTATTTCTCAAACTCATGGAGAGAAATCGAATATAAAGTATAGGCGGGATAAATAGTTATAACCTTTTCATAAAATCTCTTTCCAGTACCATTTCCTGTAGGTATTTTACGTGACATGCAGTTACACAAAATGCTTAAAATATGGCGTCAGCTAGAATCTTGAAATTTATCGCATATAGCAAAACTGACTTATTATATATAAGCACCATTTTGTTGTATTAGTTTGTTGCTCATATATTATCGCATATGGAGCTGTGATCTATGAGTCTACAAATCATGAACGAGGTAAGTAGAGCGTGTGAGTATATTAGTATGTTCATTTTTGGACGACCTGTTTAGTAAAATTTGAAAAGTTTCCTAAGTGATAACCTATATACTATTCAGTTACATGCAGATCATCTCTACAGTTAATTTGTATATAAATTTATCTTAGATTTCTAGCTTTCCTTTCATTTTGCAGATTATCAATCGCATTTGTAGTTGTTCAAATAAGCAGAACACGACCAAAAAACGTTATTTGAATATCAATAGCATTATGATCTTGGTAGGAAATTATTCAAAATGCATCACTTGATAGTATATGACCGATTTCCTTGCCAAACCTATAAGCGTGCAAGGCGCTGATTGATGCATGCCAACCCTAATGTGAATGCACTTTAGATATCAGTTTCAAATTTCAAACCAAATGCGATGAAAGTACCCTTCTATAAATTAGTAATATATATAATGACAGCGAATGGACTAACGTATAAAATCAAGCTAATCGATACCGCTTTGCCATCAATTATGCTGGCGATAAAATGCGTTTTATGGCTATTAGATTGTGTAGCTACAGTATATGACCATGGTCACGCGAATAGGTCATCTTCTTAAAGGGAATGATAAAATGCATTTCCACCATTTATACAGGACAAAAATGAGTAAAATAGCGTGATCTCTTTCTGAATTCAATTTTATACAAGTATAATGTTTCATGATATATACCATCATTGATATATATGAAACCTTGACAAGTAAATATATTTATGATTTATTTATTAGTTTTAGTTCATTTCTGTAAGTTTGGATTGAGTCGTTTATGCAGGTAGTATATTATAATGAAACCTCATTAAAAAGTACTCGCTTATACGAATTTCTAATATACATGTACGTACTCATGCACTTCCAGTCCCCGCCCTAGGGTTTGGACGAATAATGTTAATATTTCCGAATTCGGACATTACACATTTTTGGCTAAAACGAACGAGTTTTTGAGTTCCATTCGTATTTTATCCAAGCTTCGATTAAACTTTAGTTCTTATTGTTGAATTAATGTTGTGTCTGACTTCTGATAATACAAACTACGGTTTGTATGAACAAAGTGTGACGTCCCTTAAGCTTTGTCTTGACCACTTTCGACTCATGCATTTCAGTGGAACCTTCACATACAAAACAATTATATATATATGGCATAAAAGTTATGTGAAAACAATAAACTGGATCACATTTCAGGTACAAGTAATGTTCCGACAGTCTGCAAAACTCGTGCAATGGTTCTGAATGAAAATATGATCAAAGTCGGCAATAAAGTAATTGCTCCAGAACTTAAAAGCTGCATTTTAAAATTGAGTGCACTGGGGGAAATAAACTCTAATCTTTTGCGTATATAGATTATTGAATCCTTGACTGATCTTGGTCGATTTTCATCAAATGCAATCCTATTAGTAATAAATTGAACTGCTATGTGGAAATGCTTCATCGGCTGTTATCTTCCCATTTTTTTTTTTTTTTTTTTTTTTTTTCTGAGGTTCAGTTTTCTAAAATACAGCCTAAAACCAGACTGGAGGTAAGAGCAATTACTATATTGTCCATGAAACGTTACCTTACTGCATAAACCCAAAGGGGATGGGCAATGTTGATAATAAATACCAAATCGCGTGCCTAAGCTTTTAAATTGAGTTTCATTGTTGTCGTCATCATGAGAATGTAATTCTAACATTCGGTGGAATATTGACGTTCGGTGCAGATAGGCACTGTATAAAAATCACGACGAGATAACTTCGAAAAGATCCCCCTTTCATGTCAGGTAAAGTCTGAGTTTCTGAGCCAATGTAAAATTATCAAATGAAATAATCATAAACATGCCCTGTACGTTTCTGATGGCAAAAAGATAGAAGTTAATGTACATCTAACTTTTGTAGAAGTAAATGTATTGAACTTAAATAGAGATGGCGTTTTAACTTTTAAGTGCATATTCATGTAGTTGCACCCAGATACGTATCTCGAAGCTTATTTTCCACTCCGGCATTTAAAAGCTCTGTTCAGCTCTCATTACACCCACCTACTTCCGATTCGCTCATGTTTTGGATTAAAATAAAGCACGCGGAAGATTCAGATACCAAATTCTGTACAGCACTGTCATGCATGATATTGGGTTAGAGTCTAGGATAATGCACTGATAAACAAGCTTGCATGCACACTACACCAGAAAGGCCACAGACCCATATTTTCTACCCCAAAATGTATCTTGTTATTACATTTCTTTGCCAATGGTATAATGTCGCGCACGCACATCATACAACTGCAAAACATTATGTAATTACATTTAGATATTTGTAATGAATACTGGAATTGAACAAAATGACTTGAACATGTTCTCCATTTATTCGAAAAACATTCAAATATAATAAAATTAATGATACTTAAAAAAAAATTGAAATTGAATTAAAATTTATTTGGGAAAGGCAAACGCAAAAGTACACCGACAAATGCACACATCAATTACAGTAAACATAAAGCGAATTAAAGGATGCGGTCTGTTAATCAAACAAGATAATTACGGTAGGGCCTATATGAATTTCTCTCACTCAAACTTTTATCTATCATTATTTTTTGATTGCTTAAATACCATATAACGTTTATCATCAATATTAATTTAAAATGCAAAAATGTGAACAAATGTGTTTTTTTTTAAAAAAATCTTAAGAATATTATTTTTGGAATTTTGAATAATTGTTATGTAGCACAGATTGTAATTTATGCATGTCTTTGAATTTGCATCAACCATCACAGATACAGTATAACGTATACTGTGCCTAAAATCTAAAAAGAAAATTATTCCAAAGCTTGGTATCCGACACTTAATGTTGTACATGCACTCAAATTATCTTGACAAGCGAGTCGAAAATTGCAAACTACACATTTATCGTGATTTCCATTTAATGGCATGGTTGCATGCCAGTGCGAATTTTAAAGTACAGGGTTATTACAAAAGAATCGTCGCGATTTAAAAAGATATATTTTGGAAAGTATTACAGATACAATAGTAAATGAAGAGAAAGTGAAAATGTCCAAGTTTTTAATCATACCGTCACAAATGTGCTCGGCCCATAAAAGCTGAAGCGTGTCCCTATCAATGCTGTTCACAGCAGCTCGTATACTCGAGCACACAAAACGCTTTCTGCTGCCTAGTCGCCATTTTGGATACTGGGTCCATGCGGCCATGCACCTGGGCGTTAAATTAAAGCAAAGTTTTCAAGTGCGCGTGTTAAACTTGGACCTTTTCCCTCCTTTTTTGTGTGTCATTTAATATTAAATCTGCAATAGGCTACTTTGTACTGTATATATTTTCAAACTCGATGATTCTTTTGTAATAACCCTGTATAATTCAACTGTTTGTTTCGATCAAACCATAACAGGCAACACTGTTAAATTATTGTCGATGTAAATCGATGGCTTCCTAACGAATAACTAAAATATGGCAACCAGATTTTACACCATGTAAAACAAAGATGATACATGTAACCCTTGATTATTTTAGTTTACAGGCGTATACATTGTATGTATCTTGATTCAGTTTATAATTCCCTCTATAATGATGGTTTTCAACTCATTTGAACATGTGACTTAGTCACAGGACAAAGCAAATTTCACCAAGCGCTTCCTAAAATTACAATCATTATTTTACACGGAATACTTGGTGAAACAAGAAGGAAGCTTCATGAAGCCTCATAATTAATAATCTTTGCAACGTTTTAGGATAGGTTCTGGGACGGCAAGTCCATGGCTCTTACACTGTACGTGCAAAAAACGTTGACTTCCCTGAGCAGCCAATCAACGTTGAGTTTAATAAACGATAGAAACTCTGTTGGCATACAAATATAGGTTAAGCATAATTGAGTATTGAGTTTGCGAGCCTCCCAGCATTTATATGGAGCATGCGTGCCTATATCATTATACCTTAGAAATATGAGCCATTTGTGCAAAGAAGCCATGTGATAATGCACGAGCGTGCAATATACTGTATGTTGCGACCATATATTTATGCGCAGGTGATCCGCATGCTGATGCTCAAAACCATCTGAAGACATGCACTTGTCTAGGGTATTTCCAATTTAATTTCCATAAAGAGATGAGAGGGGAAAACTGTTTGGAAAGCATAGTATACAATCCAGTATGAAACCTGCATTTATGAATTAATGTCTGCCTATGGCGTCTTATTTTAAATATTGCCCATATCAAAAACAAACAATCTATTTAGGGGTTCGTAATAAGCTCGTATGTAAAGTTGATACATGTACATGTATATGGTAAAGTAATTTCGGGATATTTAAACTGCCATCTGCAGCTTTTCTAAAAGTAAATACATTCACAAAACGTTTGATTTATTGGATGCAATTAGGGGCGGGGTTAGCTTCACTCCCACGCTTAGCGTTTAACGCCATCTGGTGGATAAATGTACTGAATCCTTTGTTTATATAAAAGAACACTTACTATCCCTTCTACATGTAAATATGAACTGATTTTGAAACAGAGAATTATAATCGATATTGTTAGTACATGTACTGTACGTCCATATTTTTCGATTAAATTGAAGATGACCATTTTTGGACAACTTTCCGTTTCGTACTCCAGATCTCCAGACCCACACTTCGGTTTACTGATTTTGTAAGTGCAACTGTATTTGTAAGAGCATTCTAAAATACACGTTTAAGATGATTTTAATTGCTTTTAATACTGAGCAGCAAAACATTTTATCTAAAGTTACATTGTATACAGTACAAGTATCTGTGTGCATCCAATATGGTCATACTATAATTTACATATGATAAATGGCCCATCCAATGTTTTGATTATTTACGAAAATAAGTGTTATATTTCATTACCACAGGACTACAGCTACGATGGCTGAAGGGCACTCTGAATTGTCTAAATTGAGGAGGCAGAATAGGTGCACTCTCAGATAAAAAAATGGAGGTGCAAATACCCCGAGTGTACATGAGAGCATACAACAAATTATAAGCGTCGTGCAGATTGGTACTTTAATAATGTGAATATACAATCGCCTGGTATAGACTAATAATACGGTAATAAAAATAATAATAATAAGCTCGTGGAAATTTCGCTGTTTTTAGCATTTTGCATTGCTTAGGCTGGTTGGGGTGATATATGAATTGTGCAGGAAAGCAATTTATACCTCCATGATAGCAAAGGTTATAAACATGCATTTTAGTATAAGTACAAGTTTATGGCATAAGCATAAAAGTTTTTTTTAAAATATTGTAGCCCAGTTTCCACAAACAACCACAAATTTGAAATTGCTTCTACAATTAACTGCGATTAGTTGCAATTTTCATTCAGGGAATTTCTACGTTGTATTTCCATAATTCGCGGAAGTCGTTCAACGAGTTTCTTGAACATTGCTAAAAACAGGTTTCTAGCAAAATTTTATACATTTTTCCAACGTTATAATAACAATAATCATGATACATAATGCCATTTTTAATGCGGATTCATAAATGCAATTTGGAAACAGTTTATGGTCTTACACATTTTTAGAGATACGTTAAACTTCTTTGTTTCAACAGACAATTTACAAGTTCTGTTTTTAAAATGTGAAAGAATATGATTTATAACTGCACCTTTTTATTGTTTCTGGAATATTTTGCCTAATTATACAGAATTTGCAAATGAAATTGTTGGTGTTCATCGTGCAGCTGATAGTTAACAATATCACCATAATCGACCTTGAGAATCGTTAAAAATCTCAATAAACGACCATTCTATATAGTATATACATACGGTATGTATTTCTAAATAATGTAATATTCACATTTTATAAAACTCATTTTGTTTCAGCAGAACTTAGTCGTTCCATATAGAAACAAAACAAGCTCGAGTAATTTCAATGCGGAAATACATGTATATTATCTTGTACAAATGCAGCATATCTGATGTAGATTTTTTCCATCAGCTTCATTTTTATAGCGGGATAGAATTTTACTACGCATTTACATTCTTGGAAATTATGCAGATCGTCTTTGTAGAAGGAAAATTGCTTTTCATATTTACATGGATATAAAGAATCCTGTGTACAGTATATTCACTTTCATATACGATGTCGAAAGGCAATATCCTCTACCAAAAATGGCTCCATTTATAGACAATGCATTTGTGTGAGAATGCACATTTGCAGCAATAAAAATGCAAGTTATTAATGCCGCATATGAGAGTCCTACTTTGAAAATTCCTTATGGGAATATGTTTTATAGACTATAATGGATATTATGGTTTATATTATAATAATAGCATGTGAAATATGTTTACTGCTACTGGAGATGCTCCGCAATTTTCGTGCTTGACAAATATAGCCCATTTACATGTATTTTGGAGGAATTCTCGGGATTACAATGATTTTATTATAGACTGTGCTTCAACGAAATTATATGTATATTGGTTATGCAGTTCGTTCTTGCGATATTCTTTTTATTGTTGAGATTGGATCATGATATATTATTAACAGGCATGATTTTGATCTCTTAAACTAATATAAAAGATTTTAACTTGCAACCAAATGTAGGTCTATGTAAATGCTATGTAGAGTTGTAAGTCCTGAATGATAACGTGTGTAATTTATACATTACTGGCTAAATTGTGCTACATATCAATTGCTTGCTTTGTTGATGGAAGCAGGGTTTATGCATAATATCATGATTTATTAATATGCTATTTCCTTATCATGCGAACATGTGATATTTATGGTTTAAATATATATAGATTCTAAGATTTTTAGCGTGGATCCTACTTGTACTCTGCATCCGTTTGTCGTTTTCTTACTAAAAGTTTGGCCTTCAGGGATAAAATTGGGATACGAAATTTACTCGAAATTCTTGTTGGGGGATCCAACTTATCACAAATGTTATACTACTATAACTCATAAAAATGAAAGAGGTAATCGTGTCTTGATTTATGACTTAGTTTATAATTTTAAAAGGCCAGTAATTGCACGAGATCTTTGTTAGTTTCGCTCAAATTTCGTGAATGTTCCAACCCTATCATTTTAGGAAAGTCCATCGTTATGGGTATAATGATGCTCAGAAAAGTGTCAGTATCACTAATATCAGTCATGGGATTGGTCCAATTTCCATGCACCACGTATTATACATTAATTCCGCTAATGATAGTGGAGAATGCATTTTATCTTACAATCATGCAGTAAGTCTCTGATTGTATGGGGGCAAATTTATGATTACTTAACTTATCCAACTTAAAAAATTAACCCACTTTGATAGCATGCGCATTATTTAGGAATACTCAATAATTATCAAGAATTAAGTTTTCAATAAATTAATTGCTTAGGCAAATTTACGGTAAATACCCAATTGTGTTACATTGTACAAATATTATGAGTATGTCTAAGATCGACCCTCCATGATGTTTATTTTTTATTTTTTTATAAAATCAGTAAACGTGTATCTGATTACATGTTTAGTTTTATTTAAGAGTCTCATTATAAGGTACATGTACATGCCTTAGTCTATGAATGTACGACCTAAACGATCATAGTTTTTATAATTTTTGGAAATTGCTATTAAAAGAATGGCCAAAATTTATCGAAATGGCCTCCTGAGGCATTTTCTGAATTAAATGGCAATAAATATTTAAGAGGTAATTTCCGTCGTAGCTGCATTAGCCATAATGACACTCTTAAGTTTATGAATTTATCAAAAAAATAACTAAATATGTTTGAAAATCATTAACATTTTTCGGTTACTGATAAATTTCTTGAATTTTAGAAAACTCTTCAGAGCATTGATTGTATCCGATAAAATAACCTCCAATTATACTGCATGATATGGTATAAGTTAATTATAATATCACTGGCATATTTGATCTGGAACATCATTAATTCAAAGATTACATATCAATTCAGAAGGTTAATTATACTAGCATATACTTTTTGTATTTTAGTACAAGCCTTTATTATAAGTATCTCTATATTAACCACAATTTTTTAGAAACATTCTGGAAAGTTAATTTATCTTCGTCGTACCTTGCAATTACGATATAGAGCAATTTGGAATTATGTTGCACGGGAAAATGCCTCCAAAATTTTTCCTAAGTTTTCCCCCCTAAGTTTTAATAAGCTTTTGCCAAAACAAAAAGAAACAAAAAAAAAATAGGCTACCCCCACACTCACGTTTTCCTGATATTGCACTTTGTTATGTCGCATTCTATTGCCTAGACAACTCAATTAGAGATTATAAAGAAAATTTACTATAATAGGGAACTCTAGCCTATCTTCTTTGCTCGAAAGACAAAGAAGCACTACATTGTTTGCACATTCTTTGCAGTTGTGATAATTTAGAAATTTATATTACAAGTAGCAAAATTTCGGTTTTCACATTTGACCAAAAATTCTTGCTGAACAGATTCCCCACAAATGATTTCTAATCGATTTTTTCATAAAAAATAGTCGTAATATATAAATTGATTGATATGTCGTTATTGGTGAGTTTATAAAGGCAATGCATACTGCAAGTTCTGTAACATTTGCGCATCATGCCGCTATCTACAGTTGCACGGTGATAAAAAATGTCGACTTCTTTTCCGTTTGGAGTGTTACTGATATATCACAGACGTAGTATTCAGTATTGAAAATGCATCTCTGACATGACAATGTTTAAAATATTCTGCCCATCCCAATACAGCGAATATGCATTTTTTATTTTCGAGAAGGACGTTTACGATTTTTTGAACAAGAAAAAATGACGAACTTTTTCGTCCTCAGTACGTCATCTACACGTCGGATGGTGCGAACAAGTCACCGCGTCGGGCGAGTATACGTCTTTTTTCGTCCTTGTTCGTCCTATTTTGGTCCCCAACAAATGACGTCGGAAAAAGACGTACTTTTTTGGTCATCTTTTCGTCCTTTTTGGTTCTCTATAAAAGACGTCACAAAAGTACGACCTCTATAGGACTTTTTTAGTGCTCCGAAAAAGACGTCGTGTAAGTACAACATTTTTTTTGGTACTTTTTTCGTTTTCTTCGGCCATAAAAAAAATTCGTCTTCTTTGGACGTCAGTTTTTGGTACTTTTATGACGGTTGTACCTTAATGCAAAAAAAAAAAAAAACACGTCCTGCGAGGACATCATTTATTGGTCGTTTTAGGACGGAATTCAAATAACGTCATACGAGGACGTCATTTGTTGGTCCTAGTATAGGACAGACTTATAATAACGCACAAAAATCGTCCTACGAAGACGTCATTTATTGGTGCAAGTAGGACGGAATTCAAAAATCGTCATACGAGGAGGTCATTGTTCGGTCCTAGTAGGACGGACCTATAGTAACACAAAAACAATGACCCACTAGGACGTCATTTATTGGTCCTAGTAGGTTGGATATATAAAAACGCAAAAAAAAGTCATTCGAGGACGCCATTTTTTGATCTTAAAATTAAAGATTTACAATATTGCAGATTAGTAAATTTTTTTTCGGAATATGATTTGCGCAAAAAATATGGCTTCTACAAACGTCATTTTTGCAAATTGATAAATTAATTGAATATATGTCAATGAAATAGTACCTTATAATTTACGAATATTTATGAAACTTGCGAAAATGCTTAACATTCACGTAGAAAAATCACGTTTCTATCTGAACTCTAACGAATTAAAATAAAAATTACAAACGTCCCTAACTTCAGTGTTTTTACATTGCTGACTATAGATAGCACTGAAATTCACATTTAAGTTAGCGATGTTTGTCAATTTGATTTTGACACTTATAATTGAAACAGTTGTAATTTTTGGAAGGTTGCATTGCACCAATGCAACCAAGTTTGTGTCAACAAAACGACACCTTATAATTCACGAATATTTATGAAGCTTGCAAAAATGCTTCGTTATATTGTTAGGAATTCACCTCCAAAAAATCACGTTTCTATCTATATTCTAACGTATTCAAAAAAAATTCAAAACATCCCTTCGTTTACCATGTTAAAACACTCTCAAGAAGCGAGTCCGGATAGCTCAGTGGAAAGCGTGACGTATCCATGGATGGTAGGTTTCAGGATTGAAACCAGGTAAGTTCCAACAATGTATTTCATAAAAAATTCTGTCTACGTACATGTATGTTATTTGCAAATAGGAGGGGGTATTATGTGGATTTTTTTTTTATTATTTAATGAATGAATGAATGAATGAAAAATACAATGACGTCCTCTTAAACGAAAAAAAAGGACGTCTTTTCCGGAATGGAAAAGACGTCATTTTGGTATACCTTAAAGTACGTTTTTTCCATTCCAGAGAAGAAGTCCTTTTGGAACAAAAATGACGTGTTTTATCAATGAATAATGATGTCTTTGGGACCTCTGTAAAGACGCCTTCTGCCTCGGCTTTGTCCACCAAAATTTAAGTACTCAACTTGGTACATAGGACGTCATTTGCACGAAATATTCGACGTTTTCGGGACCAACTTAGGACATCTTCTGCACCAACTTTGCTACCTGGGAAACTAACGAATTATGTTTTAAAATATTAAACTGCGATAAGTATACTGTATATCTTCATTGTATACCAAGTTCCGTGCATGGTGTCATATATGCTAATGTGACAAGTAACTTAAAAAAATTGTATGCAGTATTAGGGTATTCGTTCATAAGGTTTACGGATCTTACTATGGTATAGTCGTGAAGACAAGTGCGCGAAATCGACACGCTATTGTAATTAGTTTCAAGAATTCACCAAAGATTTTCGATGTTTTTAAACCAATAATTAATGCATTTTTTGCACAAGTGATTCAGTCAGCAGTGACAAAGTGCGATTTGTTAAACATCTGTTCGAATGCCCATGATGGAGGTCGCAAAAATCGCTAATTTGCATGCAAATTCATATTTTGCCAGTACAAATATAACTGTTTACAGCATATCACTATGATAAGTGTATTTACATTAAAAATTCCAAATTGCTGTTCCTACGCTTGTAAGTTGGGAATGTTTAGAATGAATCGCTTTATTGATTATGATATACAGGGTGATTAATAAAGTCTTTGCCCAGAGAAAAAAAATTATATCTTTAAAATGATAACAGCTACGAAGATAATTCTTTCAAGTAACTTTTAGAGTCCACCATGAGCTATCCGGAAACCGTATTCTCTGCGACCTTGAATGTCCCGTTCAAGGTCATCCATGTGCTAGGTCTGCGGATTTTGCAGATGTCAGAAACCGCTGCAAATACGTTAAAAGTGTAAATTAGAACGTTGTAGGGCAATGCCTATAATTAGTATAATAAAGTTGGTTTCAAATTGTTTTGAACATAGCACAGCGAGCCAGAATTTTTCTTCTCCACGAGTTACTCCATACATACTTAGGCTGCACTGCATGCCACCAAAGCTTTGTGGGCTGCAAAAAATGCGACCTCAAACCGGCCAAATTGTTGATCATAACTGTGTGTTAAAGCAATTTTATTTCATTTGAGGATGTCACAGTTTAATACTGTGTTAAGGTGTGAGAATAACGTAATTTATTCACTGCTTATGAACAATGCATGCTCTCAAATGCAACATTTTAGAAAACGTTTAGCAAAAAAAATGAATTAAGCTTAACTTGAGCAAAAACTCAAAATGATTAAAACAAATAGCGAAATTGAATGAAAAAATTGTGAACAATTCGCAGATCACACATACATGTACTACGAGTAGAATCATGCACCATGGTATTGTGCTAACAAAAATGTTGTTGTGGGTTCTGTGTTTTGTCAGTGCAC
>JAQGAO010005014.1:0-14184 GCA_034697705.1 Ommatoiulus sabulosus
AAAGAATGTTTGTAGCTGTCACAGGTGTGACATGTAAATAATAGATGTAAACTATCACTCCCGTATCCCAAGGCAACTTCGTGTGAAAATTTGAAAGCAATAGGTGAACAACTTTCGGAGTTCACTTGTCTTGAACAGATCGACGTTTACATTTTTATTTATATAGATTGGTATGTACATTACGTGTGACGCTTACCTTTGACACCATCGCGTTGGCCGAAAGTGACAACAATTCGTTTATTTTGATATTCTAATTTAAGTTCCAATGAATGACTGAACAATTTCTTCGAGCCGCTTCTCCTGTTTACCTTTCAAACATTTTGGGCGCCGAGGATCTTTAACGTTCGACTGAATTTCGGCTTCTTCATCCGAAGAACGTTCCCTATCACGAGTTTTCGACACGTAGTGAGCATACTGTACTGTACGTATACTGTGCCTACTGCCCCCCTATACTTCTACTACGGCCAAGGGAAGTTGGCGGTTGCACCGCTTACAGTCCCTTACAGACCATCTACATCCCTAATACCACGCACTACGCTCCTCCTATGCACAAAATCGGCTAAAATACTCTTCCAATACACACCAGAGGTAGTAAGCTAAGTGTAAATGTACTATCCCCTTACTGTTGGTGGACTGTATGAAATACGCTCCACCTACTCACCATTTTTTCAAAATTTTCACCAGGGTAGTAGGTTGCATTTGATTGGTTGGTAGGTTGGTGGATTTTTAACGTTGGCCTATTTCAGCACACGAGGGCTAAACATCAACGCCAGGGGATGTGTCAGCGTCACCTACCTGGGAATTTTGCCTACAAGGGGGACTTCCACCCCCACAAGAGGGATCTTTAACGTGCAGAGATCAAATGGGATCTACACGGGACTTTAGTTTAAACTCTCATCCGAAAGAGCCGCCAATTAGACAATTTAGAACATCCTCAAAATTCTCACCGACCTAGACCGGGGAGCGAACCCCGCTAGTTAGGATCGAGAGGCAAGCGCGTAACCCACTCGACCATCAGCGGCGGCGGTTGCATTTGAACCATTTAAAGTATTTTACAGGTCAAAATAAATCTTCACATGATACCTTTCAAGGTATTTTATATGTCCATAGTAGGCTTCATTCGAACCATTTAAGGAATTTTATATGTCCAAATAAGGCCTTGAGAGGTGACTAACAATAATTAATCAACATTCAATACCTTAATCGTAGTTTACTTTCAGGTATTGCTCAAAATAAAAAATAGTTCGATTTCCAGAAAAACATACTTATGTCCTTGTGTCCTTCCGGGTTCCTTCGGAGATGTGAAGTTTCAGATAACGCGGTGTTGAGGATATACACGACACAAGGTAAATAGATGTTACTTTGAATTTATTCTTGTAATATAGCAGATAGAATAAATTCAGTGATTATATAGAAAATCAATGGTTACATTGATCAAACAAAGTCCACAAGGACTTTTACTTTCAAGGAATACAACAAGTATTTAAAATGAAAAATATCTTTGGTAAAAATACAGCAAAGGTTTGATCTAAAACATATATGCGCTCTCTAGCTTGAAGTTTTATAAAAGTTCTCTCTGTCCCCCCAGCCTAATGCTGTTTTTATATGTGGTGGGGTCAGCTTGACCCCACAAGAGCAGAGGTCTTCCAATGAGGAGTGACCTCCTACTTAAAATAAATTTAAATATGGAAGTGAAGTCCTCTTTTGCAGCTGCAAAATTGTGTTTCACTCACTGCCATGCTCCATTAGAATTTCATTTGCATGGCTAGATGGTAGACATAAGATGTGGCACCATGGTATTGCAGGGAAGCAAACCATTGGGTGCTCTTCAAGTATGGAAACTATGAATAATATTGGTTACAAACTGTTAAATCTAAGAAAACTACACCCCAGCCTTACATAATACCTAAAAAGGTATTTTAAATGTCAATAATAGGTTTAACATTAAACTTTTTAAGATATTTTATACAGTATGTCCATTGTAGGTTTCATCTGAACCATTTAAGGTATTTTACAAGTTAAAATAAGGCTTCATATAAAACCTATAGATATATTATATATCAATTCTAGCCAATATAATGTTAAAAATAAAGCTTTTCAGGTTGTAAAAGAACTGTCAACTTGAGATCTGCATTGAACATAACATTTATTATCAAATTCGTTGTTTAGTTATAATGACTCATACCTTGTGTAAGCTTAAAGTACTAGTAAATAATGACTTGTACCACTGTTGGTGAAAAATGCACGGTTATAGTAATTAAGACTGTTCCATATGCTACGTAATACAAAATATTGAAATATTTCTGTACAATAGTGACAAAGCATAACATGAACAACGAATATGGCTCAGTGAACACTTGTGGCGCCGAGGCGGGATGGGGTGGGTTTGCTACATGATGCCTTTTGCAACAGAATGCAATCTCTACTGGGGATTATTCTTCTGTTAGCAGAAGAATGCATAGCAGTTGAGTTAGGCTGGTCTGAAAATTAAAAAGAAAATATTTTACAAGTTTGAAAATGTATAAATTGAATTATTTAAGGTTAACAATAATTGTCAACATAAATTTGCTTGGGTCATAAATATTTCTAACCTAGATTGGTTCTTTTTATTCTTTTATATGTACTTTACCAAAGCAGGATTTACTCCATCCCTTGAGTTTTTGTCATGCCTTGCATTGGCACATGTTCTATTTACCAGTTTTGCTACAGATGTATTGCGTATTTTACCTTTGTGAAATGTCCACAGTACATATATCAAATAATAAAATTATTTGATATATGTAAAATTTATTTAATATATTTAAGCTTTGCATTAATAGCATTACATATAATAGTTATTACAGTCGAACCTCGTTAATCTCACCCCCTATATAGTGCACGACATGCTAAACTGCACGGTTGCCAAGGTCTCGGCCGAAATGCTTATCTCGTAATGATTTCTGACACCCTATATAGCGCACACTCAATATTCTGGAAATGTGCACGGCAAAATTGCCCCGACAGTATTAAATGTATGCAAAAACCTCTGTATATTCCTTCCCCCGCCGGTTTAAAACTCAATACAATTTTTTTTCCTG
Source organism: Ommatoiulus sabulosus (assembly GCA_034697705.1). Lineage (NCBI taxonomy): Eukaryota > Metazoa > Arthropoda > Diplopoda > Julida > Julidae > Ommatoiulus > Ommatoiulus sabulosus. The sequence continues at coordinate 3,078 of JAQGAO010005014.1, forward strand.
TTTCACATGCCTTTCACATTTGCTTACATTAAGCAAGAGTTTCATTATTAAAAATGCCAAAAGATAGCACACTCAGTCAACCAGACATCTATACAAACAGGGAATTTTCCCTTTACGGCATCAAGGATTTCCCCTTGTGTCAGCATTGTGCTATTGGTTTCAAGAGTTGGATACCTTTTCTTTGGAGATTAAAGGTGGAAATTTTCATTTACCCACGTTTCCTATAACAGAAACCTAGATCTCTGCATTAAGCCTCTGAAAATTCTTTACATTGCAAATTGACTGTCCATTTGACAAATCTTAGCCTTTCACTTTCACATTTGCCATTCATAGTGTTAAAACATGACCAAGAGGCGAATCGATGCTAATTTTAAAATGAAGCTTTTGATTATCAAGGAAGTCTAAAAAGGAAGGTGATAAAGTACTATCCTCCTTGACAATTGTAGATGATTTTATCACTAATTGTCAAGGATTTTGTCAAATTTATCTATGGGCTTATTTAAACGTTTCAATCAACCTTCTAATTCGCATCTCGTGTCCCATATCTTCATGCCTAACAACTACTGTAGAAGTAGGAATAATCATTCTAAACCTCTGACTGAGCTCCGTGCCAATACGGATGCGTACTGTTGGTCTTTTTTTACATGCGATTAGACGATGGAATAACCTTCCTGACGATAGTTCAAATCTAACTCAAGTTCAATTTTGCAATGATGTCTCCGCTACTTGTCGCGTCAGCGTTCAATGTAGTAAAAGGCAGAGCCTTAGCCTGGTACGTTGGACATGTCAACGTGCACAGCCGTTTCGCTGTTAGGACGTTTTCGCTACCCAAATCAAATTGAAACTTGGTGGAGATGAGTCTGCTTACGCTCTGAGAAAACGATTACGCTCTGTCAAGCAGGCGGGAGACGTCGAGGACTATATTTCGAACTTTCAACAAGCTGCCGCATTGCTTCCTGCGATGCAGGCGGAGGATACGGTTTTCCAGTCCATCGACAACTTGCGACCCGACGTGCGGAGAGATATGTCGTGTTTACGAAGCCACCTTTGTTTCTAGCCGCCTACGCCATCACTCGGACGTATAAAGCGGCGTATCATCCGGAAAAAAGAAAAAAGAATAGCAAAAATCGCAAGCAGAAAGGAAAAGTTCCAGAAAGGAAAAAACGTCGGTCAAGACCGCCAGATGTCGAGCGCCAGGCGGGACCTATTCTTGAGTCGTCTTCCACGGAATCAGAGTTCTGACACCGACGACGTGCCAGAACCGATAGAGATTGACAATAGGGCCAACAATATGGTGATACAAGAAGGCCCCACGTGTTCCAAATGTGGTCTCCGTTGACATTTTACTCGCCAATGTCGAAGCAGAGTGATGTGCGTCAAGTGTGGCCGCCGAGGGCACCTAGCCCGAAATTGCCAGACCGTTGCGATATTCCGCAGGGCGGAGCCAATCGTTTGGGCTGATCTGATGGAAAAGACCACTCAAAGCAGGATGCCCCCCCACAAAATAGTGCGCCGAACCACAAGTCAACCCCCATGGTCTCAATGGTACGACACCTGACTGCGAAATTGATCGCCATTGACGCACAGATGCAAGAAGCCAAACTACGAGCTCTGGTCGACAGTGGTTGCTCTAAATCTTTTATCAGCCTGACGAAGGCAACAGAGTTGGGCCTCCTCAACGATGCAATACCCATAACGGAGGACTGCTCCTACCACACAGTGGGAGGTGTAGCCTTACGAGTGGCCCGCCTGCTGTGATCCGCTCGTTGTAAAGCAGGTAGTTTCGAAGAACTTTGGGACTTCGAGGTCCTCGACATTAAGCCATACAACCTGGTGCTAGGAATGGATTGGCTGGAGGGTCATCAGGCAAGAATAGACTGGTCGAGAAAGACCCTCATAGTGAGGCAAAAGGGTGGCTGGCTCCGCCTTCCGCCGAGCCGCAGTGTGGACACCGTTCCGGCCCTGGAGACGAACCTGGGCAAGCAAGCACGAGATGCTACGCACCCCGGAGGGCCGCCGACTCAACGGGGGAGTGAGTCAACCTCGTTTCCTGCCAAGGTCGTCTCACATTCCGACCTACAACCTTTTGCCACTCGACAAGTATAATCCCTACGTTTCAAATTCAAAGAATGTGAAGATTTCGAGCAACATGACCCCGCAACCTCAGGAGATTGCAAACCGAGCCGCATTGAGTTGATTTCAAAGCTTCGGCTTTCTCCATAAATATTCAATGGTTAGAAACACTAATAGGTGACATTCATTTTTAACATATACAAATGGCATTTTAATGAATTTTCATCAAAAACAAAGGATCGTGCATTTGCACTACTAGCTTGTGTTGTTAAAACAGCACAAAAATGATTAAAGAAAAATGTAAACGAAAATTTTTTACTAGCTTCCAATGCTACTTGCTGTATCTTAAATGGGGTAGTTTCGAGCTCTGGGACTTGAGCTCTGGTGTACATATTTATTTAAGATTTAACACGCTCCTAATAGCAGAATATGGGTTCCACAGTATCAGGCAAATACTGTGGCTCCTGCTACAACTCGCTCCAGGATTAGGACCCTGGAGTGCTACAAGGACGACTTAAATCTAATTACAGCTAGGGGGACAAGGGCTAAAATGTACATACCTTTTTGCAGAACTCTTCTCCAAAAACGCCATTTCATTTCCTTGTCAATGTTCACTGTAATGCTTAGAATAACACACGCATCCACAATTTACAACTATATGGTGCCGTGCACCATACAATAGATGTTTTATTTCACAAGCTGCTTGGTTCACCACGTGTCCCAAGCAGATAAGGTAACACGTGAGGCTTAGACACTCTAGGCCTCACTCAAAGAACAATACTAACGTTAAAACACTTTTACCACAAGCAAAACATGAAATTCCAATTTCAATATAGTAACCTCAGCAAACGATTTTGGTCCCAGGCTTCCAGTGACTTTGTTCTGCACGTTTTCTAAAAGCCTGTCCTACCAACACTTGGTAGTCAGGCCTACACACACTGTGTACAAAAACGTCCACTCACAGCAGTGGTTTGAACAGGAAGAAAGAACAGGAACTTGGAGAACAAAGTTCAGTTCCAAAAGTGGGGTCTACACAAGACCCCCTGCAGACAACGTCACGGGGAACCTGGTGGCCAAAAGTAGACCACCAACAGGTCCATGGCGCTTCCCCAACATCCAAATTTCTCCCGCCGATTTCTGGGATTCGAAATGGATGCTGGGTGAAGCGCCATAAGTAACAGGCTAACACTGATAGCTAGGTGCGCTATTTAAAACTATAACATGCGCCGAAAAAGAACACTTGAGTAATCAGTAATCACACTGACGTGACTTTATGCAGACGTCATGCCCCACGTGAGGTGCTCAGGTAAACACCAGAAGCAACGCGCGCGGTGTTACAGCACCCTGTAATCAATTGCGCGCACCTCACGTGGCTGCTGTAAACCCGAAATTACCTTGCATGCACATAAACAACAGCTCCTTCAAATAAAATGGTGCAAATTTTGTGCTCCATAACGTCCACTTCGTATTGAGTGGGTATAAGTCGCAGCTTTGAAGCAACCATGTCTCCAAAAGTAGCGAATTGATCTTTTACATCTTGGTTATCGCGCCGGTTCATGATATTGTCCATGGGTCAAATCCTTGTTCTTTCTGAGTTGTTCTCTCCTTTTTGTGAGACGGGATAGTGTCGGGCGAATTAAAAACCTCATTCAGCATACCGCTGCCCTGGGAATTACAAGGGCTCGGCGGGTGGGATGTTGTAGTGTCCATTTCTTCATTGTTGTTAGAAAAGCCGAGATTGGATAAACTTTGCTAAAATGAACAACATTTAATATAAGTTTTACGTTATTTTAGTTTCCAGCCACAGCAGTAGATAAATTTAATAATGGGTTAAATTTTCCGCATTGCATTGGCGCTGTTGACGGGAAGCATATTTCCTTGCATGCTCCAGCGTTTAGTGGAAGTTAATTTTTTATCTACAAAGGCTGCTTCAGCATTGTTTTGCTGTCCATCGTGGATGCAAACTGCAATTTTTTGTTTGTTAACATCGGCTGCCAAGGAAGAATCTGATGGTGGAGTGTTCAAAAACACTACTGTCTACCAAAAACTTCTCAACAATGGTTTGCAGCTACCTCCTGAAGAACCACTGCCAGGGCGTCAGAAACCAAGCCCGTACATTTTCGTTGCCGATGATGCATTTGGAATGCATAAACACATCAGCAAACCTTTCCCTGGACATCATGTTAAAGGATCAACAGAACGCCTCTATAATTACAGATTGTCCCGTGCAAGGATGGTTGTAGAGAACACTTTTGGGATCTTGGCAGCAGCTGTGTTTAGGGTTTTTTCAGGGCTAATGATGTTAAACCCAGACAAAGCTGCCCTTATAACTGTGCGTGCACTTCGCTACACAATTTCTTGCGCCGCAATGCAGTGGCAAGGTCTGCATATGCACCAAATGGCACTTTTGGTGGAATTGACAAGAATACTGGCGAGATCATTCTAGGTTTATGGCAGTCAAATGAAGGTACAGCTTTCAAACCATTGAACAAAGTCCCTCGCAGAGTTACAACAGAAGCGACAGAAATTCGGGAGGAATTTGCGGAATACTTTTGTTCACTACTTGGCAAGGTTCAATGGCAGGATAAATATATGTAGATAACGTTCTGGAGACATTAAAAATATAAATAAATAAACACGTTACCGATTCCTTTAATGACTCGATTGTTGCACATGGTTTATTACAATCACTGAGGAACTTTTCGTGATTGCAATATCTTTTTCTTTTCGTGCTGGTACGTTGCACGAAGACTAGTAATCCTTTTGCTGCAGTCTTCTGAAGTTCTTTCTAATTTCATCCCGATTTCATGCCATGCATCCGTTCTTTTATATTTGTCCTTAAAGTCCTTCGATGTGGTATCCCATAGACATAAATAATTCTCATATAAGGTTATTAGCGCTGTTGTAGAATCCTCGCTCCATTCCATTTTCCGGAAAGTTTTGTAGTGACAAAAATGTGTTGGACGTGACATGCCACGTTACTCGATAAATGTCTTGCAAAATTGAAACTGCAGAAGATGTTTATCGAAAAAGTGTAAATTGTACATATAAATGCTATGCTCTGATAGCGTAAAACAACCTTGGATTTGATGGGTATTAGATCTAAGCTAATAATCTTACAGTCGACAAATTCCTTTAATATGTTGATTGCAGGAAGTCACGCGAAGTAATGAAACTATTTGAATAAACAGAGTAATTTTATTATAACTAATAATTTTTCTACAATATTGTTAAACATTATGAAGCCGAGTGGTACACATTATTAGGTGCTGGCACATGCCATCAGTTACAGTAATTAATGGATAGCGGCATATACATTTCGATTATTTATTATTAAAAAAAAGTACGATATGTTATACATACTTATTTAAACATAGTAGAAGTACTAAATGACGTGGTTTTTCAACTACACAAAGCAAGTGCAACTCAGATTTCAAAAAGAAGCTACCGTTTTTCTTATTAATTGTTTGCAAAATCATTGCTTTTAAGTTAAAGCAATGCACAATGAGATTATTGATTTAATATTAAATTTATCAGAGTATGCTTCGGGACTGTTTCCAGGTCCTAACAATAATCTACATTATGGTCAGGGTATGGAGGATTGTCTTTTAATTCATCTACTATGTTTAAATATATATTTATTAAATGAAATATGTTTCTCTTTATTATTAAATATAAGAATTATATTTTTCTTTGGTTTATTTCACAATTTTTTTTCGTAACGTGATTAGGTTTTATCAGCCAGTCGCAAATCATTTATTGGCAGATACAGATCAACCTTGTATGATCTGAAACTTTAAAAATCCACCTATTATTTTTATGCACAATTTCTGACATATACAGTATGTCTTTCCTGAAATAAGTTGCTCAAAATATCTTCATTTTCTGTTCTGGAAATATTCCCGAGCATGAGAGGAAATATAAAAAGAAAAATTTTGAACATGGTTCCATGCTACAGGTATGTTTACTATGTCAGTATACTGTATCCTAAATATAGGCCTACCATAAAAGTTGTAGGATTTTATGCACCTACGAACATTTACAAAATGTAATATGAAATAAATCAAACATATTAATGCAGCAATACTTACAGCAGCAATTCGAATCTGTGCGTGGATACCAGACGTCAATCAAAACACAATAGCTACAATATATAGCCTATGCTTAAACGACTGTTATAGTTTTTGTTAAAATGAATTAATACAACTACAAACATTTATAAACCTAATATGAAATCAAACATATTAACGTTGCATTAATACTTACAGAAGCAATCCGAATCTGTATGTGGATACCAGACTTCATCAAAACACGATAGCTACAATATATGGCCTATGCTAAAACGACTTATAGTTTTCGTTTACAATGAATTAATACACCTACGAACATTTATAAACCTAATATGAAATCAAACATATTAACGCATGTAGAGAAATGGAAAGTTTGTTCCAGTCACTTCCCTCGCTGATAAAAATTGGCAAAGTTCGAAGTTTCCATAGACCTATAGGGCAAGTCAGGAAAATTGAAAATGTCTAGAATATTCAGTAATGAATGAATTATTTCGAAAAAGTCTGGGAAATCTAACATAATTTGCACATTTTTCAACATTTTCCCAGTACAAATTTACTAAATTTTCCACGTTTATTGATCGAACTCAAATTAAAAAATGTCCAAACTTTTCCAGCAGAAAGTGGCAAACATTTCAATTGATTTGAATAAAGACTTGTAGCATTTTCAACATTATCTGAGGATAAATTTGCGACATCAGGATCCTCCATCTCAGAATTGGGAAACCTACACTGACAACTGAAAATAAGTAATATATAAAAAAAAGTGCAAAAGAATTGTGCACATCTAATGTGTACTGACTGTGACACAAATCTGAGTGTTATTGCACGCCTAAACGTGTTGTTTTAACGAAATGACTGCTTAAATTAACATGGAAGAGATATTAAATTAACATCTATGAAAACAACGACCAAACAATAATTTTGCTTTGCTGCATTTCGGGACCATGTCCCTTTATTCAAGCACTCTACAATTGGAAAAAACACTATGCACTATGAAAATCACTATGCACTATGCACAAAAGAGATTGTTTAAATACACACCTTTTAAGGTAATAAAACCTAAGTTAATTAGTATTAATACAAAATTTGGCCTTAAAAATACCTACTTCCAGATAATACACTATAATCGAATTATCAGTGTGTATAAAAACCAATACCACTGATTAAAAATGCACACCATCACTTTGCATTTGATGGTAAGGAAATTACTATATTCATGCAGAAGACATGCATTGTTATCTACAACAATATACTTGTATATCAATGAACATACTGTATACCTGTCATTTTTAATAATACAGCTTTATATTCAAATCTACTTCTGTTCATGATTTGTATCCTTTAAGTTGAAAATAAATATAAAGCAGCATTTATCTAACGAACGTCTATTTATTTCAAATAATGCTTTTATTTATTTGAAAAGCTTTATAAAGAATTTCTTGCTTTGCTGACATCGTCTCACTGCCTATTTCCAAAATACCTGTGTAAAACCGGTCTCGTTTAAGTTTGTGGACGGTCCTCCAAACTGATGCATTCTACGCCTTTGCATTGTCCGAGGGCGCTTCGCCAGCCGCTGCGATCCTTGTGGATGCGGTCTGGTCGTCGCGAATACCGGATCCACAGGTCGTTTGTACTCTATCGATGGTGTTTAAATTCAGGTAGATGCATGGATCTAATCAACATCACTTTATTAACATGTATACTGTTTAATCTTACAATATAATATTAATAACAATATGGTTTCGGGTCGTCGCAGTACGAGTCCACACACATCCATAGATTGCGACATCACAGTTTGCTAGTCGACTGTTTCCTCGTCGAAGGTGGCTTGGAATGCTGAAAGTCAACATTTAATTTCAAACTGTTACTGTCTAGCAGCTCATTTAAAGCACAGTATTTTAGAAGTTTTTGAAAATAGAAAATTTCCGCATGCACTAACCTTTTTTATGGTCCCTTACCTTTTTCACGCAGTTAAGACAAGTCGGATCTTTTGTAGAGGTACCTACGTATGGCATATCACTCAGTTTACACATTCGCAGATTGGCAGGCTGCATTAAAAAAGTTAAGAAAATAAGAGTACGGAATTTTTTTTTAAAAAACAAACAATTTGACAAATTAATTACCTTCTCTGGAAGTTATTCAATAGACTGCTCTTCGTTAGACGGCTTGTCTTCACTTTCTTTCAGTCCAATAGACGTCTTGCATAACGGCGGCGGCCTGAACCATAGCCTTATCCTGGCAAAAATTCGGTTTGCTAGGTGTACAATTATCATCATAGTAGCGATAGTACACATCTCAATACAAACATACAATAACATGTTTGTTAAAGTTAAGTCACTCAACATTTTACCCTCCGATATGGATCAAGCCAAATGTATTACTGATGGATAATTGCTAGCTGTTTATATCGTGATCTTTCATCATTTCATATTTTTGGAATTAATGGATATTGGGGGATTGGTAGACATTGTCACAGTGGAACAATCTTTGTAATAGCAGACACAAGGAATCCAACAAGGGGATAGCTAGTTTCTAGGCTTCAGCCTAGTTGGCTTAGGGATAGTTTAGAGTTCTGCCTTTAGTTTAAGTTTAGCATTACAAGTTAGGATTTGGATCATCTGTAAATTCCTGTCAATTGTCAATCTCATTATTCAACCAAGTGTCATGGCACCAACCCATGTCACACCGAGGGGGGAAGGTTCTCACTCGTACTGGCAAGGCAGCAAGTGATAATGCTGCCCTTGGGAGGGAGGTCAGGAAGCTCAAGGAACTTGTCCAGAGCTTGCTGTTCTCACAACCCAGGGCAGCATTATCACTTGCTGCCTTGCTGAATCGATGGGCAAAAAGTCAAATCAGTCGGCCGGACTGATTCGGAGCTCTTCCCCGGGGTTGTCATTGGGGATGCAGCTATGGGGGAGATTGCTCCCCTTGGGACCAATCTTCCCAAACAGTTGCTGCCTGGTTAAAGCTAAAATACGTGCTTCACAGGCACATCTTAAGGCCCTTCACAAACTGCTTCTTGGGGAGGTTCCTCACTTACCCTGCATCTACAATGCCATCACAGTGTCTATCTATCACAGCGCCAACCATTTCTAAAGGCACGTTGGTGTTTAGCGCTGTAACATCAAAGGAGACTGGAGTGTGCATATCAGGCACTCCCACTTTGGGGCTGAGTCATTGTTGGGTACTTTTAGTCATCCATTCCTTTGAATACCATTTTTTCATATGCTTGTTTAGTGCGCTCTTATCACTGGGAAAAGGACTAATCTTCCTCCGTACTTTGGCATACGTAAAACCGAGCATCTCCATTTTGGTAATGTACTCAGCTCTGTCCATTGCCACAATAAGGTTCGCTTTGTCTGCCTTCAGAAAAGTAATGGTGTCTCTTGACTTTTTAAGAAATTGCCCGAACTGGAAAGTATTCCACCCTGTTAGCAGACCAGTTATGTGCAGCATGCGAGAGTGCACAAACTTGTGGATAGGATAGCTGGCCATGGCCTCACGTATCCCCATCATGGTTGTCTTTAAACCTGTATGCCACGTTCTCCCAGCAGCATAAATGTCCATGGCTTTGGGATACTCAGGAAATGCGAACTTGTGCCCTAGAGCCAAGTACCACTTTATTTCATTAAATAAATGGGAAATAGTCTAAATTAGACATTATACACGCGACAAAACATATTGATAAATTAAGACATGACTAGTTAATACCAACAAATTGTTAGCAAACACCCACTTAATACCAATGAAATCTAATACAAAATGTTAACGTTGATTTTAGTTCAGGTGGACCGCAGTCCCATGAAACTGTCCCCATCTGAAACTAGATGGCGCTTACTTTCACAAGGTGTTTTTTACCTGAGGCTTTTAATCATGTTTGACAAGTTATATTTTAAATTGGTCTAATGTTCTTATTTCTTTTGAGTCCCTACAATTCTCGAGTCATTAACTGAGCTACGCTTCAATTCATTGTTGTGGCGACCTGAAATATGGGACCTTATTCTGACCCAAAAAATTAACTTATTGGTGGGTAAAATTGGGGTCAAACTCCCAAAAAAGAACTTTGCAAAACCGATCCCTACAATTCTTGAGTCACCACCTACCCACTGTTAGGTATTCTTAGCTAGGCGTTACAGCCCTTTTTTAACTTTTGCGATTCCTTTACTTGATTTTTTTCATTGATTGCTTTCATTATGCTGCGCGGTTCCCACAACTTCATCCCCCATATAAAATGATTAGAGTTTTGGTAGAAGGCTACTCCATAAATCCCTTCTGAATATCCTAACAGAGTCAAACGCCTTCGCTGCCCAAAAAACATGTCGAACCATTCCCGATCCTTAATTGCCAGTTGTCCCTGGACTTGGTAGAAGTATTTGTGATTTTCAGGAAAGTATGGATTGCTGCTGTTGTCATATTTCAATCCAATGTTTTTGGTATTAGCCAACTTTACTGAATGAATCTGCATAACTTGCAGTTAAGGTGTTAATTTTGATAATCCTCTCTTATAATTTTACCGTCAAAATTTATTTCTTTTGTAATTTTTAATAATAATAATAATATAAGCAAAAACTAGGCAAAACCAGGGGCTTGAAGCCGGAAGAAATCTAGTTGGTGAATAAATGTTTATCCAGCCTTCTCTTGAAGGCATTAATGCTGGGGCAGCCATCCAACAGTTGTCCTGGCAAGGCATTCTAGTCGTTGATGACCAGCACATTGAGATTGACTGTGGCCACACTAGGGTCGCCCGGGGGCAAACTAGTTTTCACCAGTCGCACACCGGCCTCACCCTGGGGGACAACAGCACCTTGTCGTGGCAGCTGCAGATGCGTCTCCAACTCCACAGTGAAGGATGCAAGCATGTCCTTCACCTCCTGCCTAAGGCCATTTATGGACTCTGTCAGCACAGAGACCCTGGGTCGGAGGATTCCCTCCACTGTAGGGGCGCACCCATCGCAATACCATGT
>JAQGAO010005015.1:0-14182 GCA_034697705.1 Ommatoiulus sabulosus
ATATACTTGTAGTTGGACAAAAGAGTAACTAAAACAAACATGACAAGATCATCACATTACATGTACAATTGTATAAAAATTAAACAATCTGCCATTTTATATAAACCATAATCTTTCAACTTATTCAGAACCCTGTGTATAATAGGAACTTAATATTATACACAGGGTTCTTCCTATTAGGAAGACAACAAAAACATACAAACTTCCTGGATAAACTTGTAATAACAAAAGTGTTAGCCAAAATTCACACTAAAGCAATTGTCTAACATGTTTCTTATTCGAAATTTCCATTTGGCACGTTTAGCAAAAAAACTGCATTTTACATGTTAACTGTCAAATCAATTCTGTCTAGCAATTTATCACAACTTGCCATGTCAACTTTAGGAATTATAATAGGTAATGATTATAGTGTAGAAAACTGAGTCCAAACGAAGTATTGCACTGGTGAAATAAACAGTTGGTTTATTCAGGTAAACAATCATAACAGCTATGCGATCGCATCAGCTGGCGAAGCAAGAGTGCGAATACAATGTAATAAAGTTACCAGCCGACCACTAAACAAGGGCAAAGGTTGTGCAACAATCGCACGCAATGCGCAAGGTTAATTGACTATTGAACGCGCAGATTGCATAATGCCAACATTAAATATTGATTCCAAACGGTAGAAGTAAGAGGCTCACAAAGAAAAAAGGGACAAACAACAATCATACACATTAAACTTGTATAACATAAGTCACCCAAATGATTTTCTCATTTCTCTGACTAAGTCTCGATCATCTTACTAGTAATCAAGTTTTCCATTTCTTGACAGTGACATGACCTGGCATAATCTAGAGCACGTGTGACCATAACCATCAACTGCATCGATGTTTAGCCATTTATCATCATTTTTCGAAAGATCACATCGTTCTAGCAAAATGTCAACCAAATTAGTTTCTTTCAGATCATTAAAATACCTAGTTACAAAATGCAGAGGTCTCGATCCACAGCTATCAATGTTAATATTAACTTTGGCCCCGTTCAGAAGTAATAACCTGATGGCCAATGGAGTCAATCGAAAATCGTTCGTTTCATCGTCGATTCTTACTCGCTCATGCGTCAAAATCAGTTCAACTAAGTCAAAGTGACCTTCTTGACAAACCAAATGTAAAGCAGTTTCACCAGCATTGTTTTGCAAATTAATGTCAATGTCATGACAATCGAGAAGAAACAGAAGCAATTCCTTATTTCCACTTAAGGCTGTCAAGTGCAGCGTTGAATTACCATCTTGGTCTTGCACGTTAGCTAATAATTTGGAGATCAATTTACTTTTAATAACATCGTACTTAACGGAACACTCAGAACTGAGAAAACTAGATCGGTTAAAACAATTCAACTTTCCATTTTTATTTAATTTCCCTGAGAACAAATGCAGCGCAGTTCTACCTTTGGGTAACTTTGCAAAAAGGTCAATGGAAGGATTGTCCAGGAGGCACTTCAGTATTTCCTTAGGAACTTTCATCCAATTTGCAGCTAAAAGAAGCAGAGGCGTTTCGAGTCTATTATTTTGCAAATTTACCATTACTCCATTTGTACGTAACACTGCCTCCACAATGACTAAATTTTTTGACAACACCGCAAAATGCAAAGCGGCGTTTCCGTTGAAATTTTGAGAATTCACGAGATCGGGATACTTTTCTAAAATCCACTCGGTTACCCGTGTTCTTTTGTATTTGACAGCTAAATGCAAAATCGTGTCCCCGTTCTTGTTTGTAACTTCAGCATCATCCTTACTTGCAATCAGGCATTGAACGTTTTTCAAATGTCCACTTTCGACCGCTATTTGCAATGCTGTTTTGTCCTCAGATGTTTTCGCGTACAAATCGACCTTTCTTTTTAAAAGCAGTTGCAAAATCTCCACGTTTTCACTTGCTGCAGCCAAGTGAAGAGGAGTTTGGTTCAATTTATTTCTAGGGTTGATTTTTACTTTCCCAATCACATCGCCACGAAAGAAAAGGAAAAGCGTTTCGACATCTCCGTTCAGAACAGCGCAATGCAACGGGGTGTTGTGAGACTTATTTTTAGCATTTACATCAACGTTCTTGTAAGTAATGAGCATATCAACTATTTCGGGACAACGATTATCCACGGCCAAATGCAAAGCCGTAGCCCGTTTGGCATCTTGTAGGTTGATTTTTAAGTCTTTGTGTATTAAAATTGATTTCACTGCATCCACATCTCGTTTTCTCACTGCGGCATGCAATTGAGTTTCGCCAAATTCGTTTTTCGCATTGATATCTAGGTGCTTTTTAATTTCCTTGGGATTCGCCATTTTACATCGAGTACCATCTTTAGTTTTGTTGCTTTTAAAAGGAATAGCTGCGTCGTAACTTTGAAGAAGGTTTACGATGCTTTGATGATTGAATTGACTAGCTAACTGGGCGGCACTGTTGCCTCTGTGGTTCATCGTGTTAATTAATTCAGCTTTGTTAGGATGCTTTTTCAAAATTAAGTCAACAATTTCCTCGTGCCCATTCCATGCAGCTTCGTGCAGGATAGTCGTATCTTGCTTATCGGGAGAGTAAGATATTTCTTCACAATTTAGGAGATATTCAACTACTGATTTATGTCCATTTCTGCAAGCATACAGAAGGGGGGTCCTACCCTTGTGATCTCGGGAATTTATAAGTTTAGACGCATCACTTCGCACACTTAAGAGCAATTCAACGATAGCTAGGTGGCCGTAGGAACAAGCTTCGTGCATGGCAGTTCTCTGGCAGTCGTCTTCAGCAAAGACATTGGCATTGTTTCTTAAAATCAACATTGTCACGTTGTAAAACCCACCTTTGGCCGCGTAGTGCAGTGGAGTTTTCCCCTTTGCGTCGCTTACGTTAGTGTCTGCATTGGATTCTAGAAGTACTAAAGCACTTTTGAAATACCCTCTTGTTGCTGCTATATGGAGTTCGGTTGTGTACTTTGGAAACTCCTGTGAGTAAAACTGAACGTGCCAATTTTTCAGAAGATGTTCTGCGACAGAACTAAGATCCCTAAAGCAAGCTTTTATCAAAGGTGACTGGCCAATGATGTCCAAAGAGTCTTTATTGGCACCATTGATAATGAGCAAATCGATCATAAGAAGGTTTCCTCGGATTGCTGCCAAGTGCAAAGGGGTCGTTTTCTGTTTATTTTCAGCATTGACATTCGCTCCATTTTTCAACAGAAACTCAACCATTCCGATATGCCCTTTATCAACGGCTTTATGCAGAGGAGTATTGCCGAATCTACATTGTGGTTCGAGCCACACGTTGTTATTCCATAGAAGTGAGAGGGCATCTTGGGATCCTCCTGCAGCGGCAGCATGTATAGGAGTTTCCTCATAGGAATTTAAGGCTTTGACATTTGCCTCTTTATCGATTAACACTTCCATTGCCTCCACATTCCCCGCTTCTGCTGCAATGTGCAAAAGGGTATTATGTTCTGGTGGTTGGCTATAATTGACACCAACTTCTCTTTCCAGAAACCATTTCAAAATGTCCCCCGTTTCCATTACAGAGGCCAAATGCGTGGCAATAGTCTCCTTGTATTCGCCCAACAACATCCTTCGGTCGTCCTCACTCGCAGTATTCCATAAATGCCTAACAATGAATCCAACATTGCAAATGGCGGCCACTTGAAATTTATGCACAAAAGACAAATTCGTAATACTGTCACAATATTTTATATCGCCTGCAAGACCATCCAACAAGCAATAGAATGGGAACTTTTCTTTCGCATTCAAACTATCACATTGGACAATGCGCTGAAATGTCACAGAATTATCAACATTTATTCTACAGCCCCCATTTTGGTCGTAGAAATTCTTTAGTACGATGTTTTGAAGAAATTTTAGTTGAGATTTTTTGCTAATTTGTTGGGGGCACTTTTGGTACTTTATGAGTATGCTAAAAATATTGCCAGGCGATGAGATAACATGAAGAAATTCAGATGCAATTTTCTTCTCCAAAGTTGTGCCATGAATTACAAATTCTTCGCATTTTCGGAATCTTTCTACTTCTCGAATAACTTCTCCGAAGCGCAGTCGAAATTTTTCCTTATTGAGATTACCGGAGTACAAGAAACGAACCAAGTAGTTTTGAAATTCCTTGCTCTGGAAAACCATATTCAACAATCGTATTCGTGAAATATTTTCCAAGCTCTCCATTTTTCAGCTGCAGTTTTTTATAAACGGCTTCCACTAGACTTCTTGAAATGGTGATAAACTTCCAGACAACAAAGTGCATAAATGTTATAACGACTTTACATCGCCTTTATGTTTTCCATGACGCTCTTTAATCAATCACAATGAGTCCCGAAATGCACACTTAATAGGTTGTATCATCTTGAATTAGAAAGCGAAAATGGGCGAGGCACCGATCAGGATTTCGCTTAGTTAAACAGTCTCGATAACGTGACTATGCTTACCAATGATGCGTTCTTACAGTACTGAAGAATTACAGCAACGAGGAATTTTCAAATTAAAACTTCTTCCAATCAAAGTATAAAAACCTCCGATAATTGACTAAATTGCTATGTTCAATATACACGCGGCTACTTGGTGAACATAACTACAACATGTCATGATGTCATGACTATACCTTACGATTTCAGATAAGCCATATGTCGACAAGCCCAATAATAAATAAGCGGCTTTCTAGGAATGTGCCACCGCTTGGGAAATTTTAGATTATGTCAAATGACTACATGCACTTTGCCCTTGAACCAAAACCTAGTTATATTAATGTGTTCACATGATTTAAGAGATTGTTTCTGAGACCTAATAATTGTCAAAGAAAATAAACGCAAATGGATTTCTCCAACATTTTTCAAAAATTCCCACCATCTGTAGCATTTGATATTGCTAGCTAAAATGGTTTCCCGTCGGAAAGTAGATTTCAAAGAACTTAAAAGCTTTCCCCGACTGATCATAATAATAATAATAATAATAATAATCGTCCAGAGATTAAATAACTTCATATTTTATTATAAACTTAAATACAATTGTATAAAAGTAAAGTTAGCTCAATAGCAACAGAAAGAGATTCTTTGCCAATAAACCACAAGTACATACAATAAATGTAGTTACATAATAAAAACGTGTAGATTCTAAAAGAACAATAACAAGGATATGTCATTCATATGACATTTGAAAGGAAAGACAGGATGATCTTGTAAAAGCTTATAAAAGATTTCAATAACTTGACAAACAGTAACAAAATAGCAGATTTTTTGGTAAATGCTGCTATCACAAATTAATGAGAGAGCTGGAGTGGCAGGTTTTTAGGAAAGTAGATGCAATTGCTACAAAAATGTTTTTCGAAGTTACTAGAAAACGTGTTTAAAGGAGTTAAAAGAATATTGCCACCATGAAAAACGATTAAATCGTCTTAGTCTCTAAAAGATTAAATTACAAAATACACCGTACATACAGTATGAAAACAAATTGCACATGAAAGAATAAAACAGATGAACATTAATGACCGTGAAAGGCAAGATCAAGGGAAAAAGCACCTTTTAAAAAAAAATTTGAGTAAGACAACTAGAAAGGAAAGCAATATTATTGTAGCTTAATTGTCTTTTGGTGGTTACCATGCATGTTTGTCACCTCAAGTAGATATCAAAATCATATTGAAATGCTGGAGAAATTATTCAGATATTATCTTCCATCTAACGGTTAATTATTCTGTATATATATAAAAATAGTACAATACAAAAATGAACCACGCATTTTTTTTAGCAAATATAAAAAGCAGGTTTACATGTATACATGTATAACCTTTAACATTCCCTTGTACAATATATGTATTTAGTTGGAGAAAAGAGTAACTAAAACAAACATGACAAGATCATCACAAGTACATGTACATTTGTATAAAAATTAAACAATCTGCCATTTTATATAAGCCATAATCTTTTCACTTATTCAGAACCCTGTGTATAATAGGAAGACATAATAGGAAGAAAACAAAAACATACAAACTTTCTGGATAAACTTGTAATAACAAATGTGTTAGCCAAAATTCACACTATAGCAATTGTCTTGCATGTTTCTTATTCGAAATTTCCATTTGGCACGTTTAGCAGAAAAATTGCATTTTACATTTAAACTTTCAAATCTATTCCGTCTAGCAATTTAACATAACTGGCCATGTCAACTTTCGGAATTATAATAGGTAATGCGCTCATCGTCTCAAAACACTATCAAACTCTCCCACTATTACAAAAATCACCCAAATGACTTTCTCATTTCTCCGACTAAGTCTCGATCATCTTACTAGTAATCAAGTTTTCCATTTCTTGACAGTGATATGACCTGGCATAATCTAGAGCGGTGTGACCAGAACCATCAACTGCATCGATGTTTAGCCATTTATCATCATTTTTCGAAAGATCACATCGTTCTAGCAAGATGTCAACCAAATTCGTTTCTTTCAGTTCATTAAAATACCTAGTAACAAAATGCAGAGGTCCCGATCCACAGCTATCAATCGTAATGTTAACTTTGGCCCCGTTCAGCAGTAATAACCTAACGATTCCCCAATGTTTCCCGTTAAGCGCTAAGGCCAATGGAGTCAATCGAAAATCATTCGTTTCATCATCGATTCTTACTCGCTCATGCATCAAAATCAGTTCAACTAAGTCAAAGTGACCTTCTTGACAAACCAAATGTAAAGCAGTTTCACCAGCATTGTTTTGCAAATTAATGTCAATGTCATGACAATCGAGAAGAAACAGAAGCAATTCCTTATTTCCACTTAAGGCTGTCAAGTGCAGCGTTGAATTACCATCTTGGTCTTGCACGTTAGCTAATAATTTGGAGATCAATTTACTTTTAATAACATCGTACTTAACGGAACACTCAGAACTGAGAAAACTAGATCGGTTAAAACAATTCAACTTTCCATTTTTATTTAATTTCCCTGAGAACAAATGCAGCGCAGTTCTACCTTTGGGTAACTTTGCAAAAAGGTCAATGGAAGGATTGTCCAGGAGGCACTTCAGTATTTCCTTAGGAACTTTCATCCAATTTGCAGCTAAAAGAAGCAGAGGCGTTTCGAGTCTATTATTTTGCAAATTTACCATTACTCCATTTGTACGTAACACTGCCTCCACAATGACTAAATTTTTTGACAACACCGCAAAATGCAAAGCGGCGTTTCCGTTGAAATTTTGAGAATTCACGAGATCGGGATACTTTTCTAAAATCCACTCGGTTACCCGTGTTCTTTTGTATTTGACAGCTAAATGCAAAATCGTGTCCCCGTTCTTGTTTGTAACTTCAGCATCATCCTTACTTGCAATCAGGCATTGAACGTTTTTCAAATGTCCACTTTCGACCGCTATTTGCAATGCTGTTTTGTCCTCAGATGTTTTCGCGTACAAATCGACCTTTCTTTTTAAAAGCAGTTGCAAAATCTCCACGTTTTCACTTGCTGCAGCCAAGTGAAGAGGAGTTTGGTTCAATTTATTTCTAGGGTTGATTTTTACTTTCCCAATCACATCGCCACGAAAGAAAAGGAAAAGCGTTTCGACATCTCCGTTCAGAACAGCGCAATGCAACGGGGTGTTGTGAGACTTATTTTTAGCATTTACATCAACGTTCTTGTAAGTAATGAGCATATCAACTATTTCGGGACAACGATTATCCACGGCCAAATGCAAAGCCGTAGCCCGTTTGGCATCTTGTAGGTTGATTTTTAAGTCTTTGTGTATTAAAATTGATTTCACTGCATCCACATCTCGTTTTCTCACTGCGGCATGCAATTGAGTTTCGCCAAATTCGTTTTTCGCATTGATATCTAGGTGCTTTTTAATTTCCTTGGGATTCGCCATTTTACATCGAGTACCATCTTTAGTTTTGTTGCTTTTAAAAGGAATAGCTGCGTCGTAACTTTGAAGAAGGTTTACGATGCTTTGATGATTGAATTGACTAGCTAACTGGGCGGCACTGTTGCCTCTGTGGTTCATCGTGTTAATTAATTCAGCTTTGTTAGGATGCTTTTTCAAAATTAAGTCAACAATTTCCTCGTGCCCATTCCATGCAGCTTCGTGCAGGATAGTCGTATCTTGCTTATCGGGAGAGTAAGATATTTCTTCACAATTTAGGAGATATTCAACTACTGATTTATGTCCATTTCTGCAAGCATACAGAAGGGGGGTCCTACCCTTGTGATCTCGGGAATTTATAAGTTTAGACGCATCACTTCGCACACTTAAGAGCAATTCAACGATAGCTAGGTGGCCGTAGGAACAAGCTTCGTGCATGGCAGTTCTCTGGCAGTCGTCTTCAGCAAAGACATTGGCATTGTTTCTTAAAATCAACATTGTCACGTTGTAAAACCCACCTTTGGCCGCGTAGTGCAGTGGAGTTTTCCCCTTTGCGTCGCTTACGTTAGTGTCTGCATTGGATTCTAGAAGTACTAAAGCACTTTTGAAATACCCTCTTGTTGCTGCTATATGGAGTTCGGTTGTGTACTTTGGAAACTCCTGTGAGTAAAACTGAACGTGCCAATTTTTCAGAAGATGTTCTGCGACAGAACTAAGATCCCTAAAGCAAGCTTTTATCAAAGGTGACTGGCCAATGATGTCCAAAGAGTCTTTATTGGCACCATTGATAATGAGCAAATCGATCATAAGAAGGTTTCCTCGGATTGCTGCCAAGTGCAAAGGGGTCGTTTTCTGTTTATTTTCAGCATTGACATTCGCTCCATTTTTCAACAGAAACTCAACCATTCCGATATGCCCTTTATCAACGGCTTTATGCAGAGGAGTATTGCCGAATCTACATTGTGGTTCGAGCCACACGTTGTTATTCCATAGAAGTGAGAGGGCATCTTGGGATCCTCCTGCAGCGGCAGCATGTATAGGAGTTTCCTCATAGGAATTTAAGGCTTTGACATTTGCCTCTTTATCGATTAACACTTCCATTGCCTCCACATTCCCCGCTTCTGCTGCAATGTGCAAAAGGGTATTATGTTCTGGTGGTTGGCTATAATTGACACCAACTTCTCTTTCCAGAAACCATTTCAAAATGTCCCCCGTTTCCATTACAGAGGCCAAATGCGTGGCAATAGTCTCCTTGTATTCGCCCAACAACATCCTTCGGTCGTCCTCACTCGCAGTATTCCATAAATGCCTAACAATGAATCCAACATTGCAAATGGCGGCCACTTGAAATTTATGCACAAAAGACAAATTCGTAATACTGTCACAATATTTTATATCGCCTGCAAGACCATCCAACAAGCAATAGAATGGGAACTTTTCTTTCGCATTCAAACTATCACATTGGACAATGCGCTGAAATGTCACAGAATTATCAACATTTATTCTACAGCCCCCATTTTGGTCGTAGAAATTCTTTAGTACGATGCATTGAAGAAATTTTAGTTGAGATTTTTTGCTAATTTGTTGGGGGAACTTTTGGTAGTTTATGAGTATGCTAAAAATATTGCCAGGCAATGAGATAACATGAAGAAATTCAGATGCAATTTTCTTCTCCAAAGTAGTGCCATGAAATACAAATTCTACGCATTTTCGGAATCTTTCTACTTTTCGAATAACTTCTCCGAAGCGCAGTCGAAATTTTGCCTTATTGAGATTACCGGAGTACAAGTAACGAACCAAGTAGCTTTGAAAATCCTTGCTCTGGAAAACCAAATTTAACAATCGTATTCGTGAAATATTTTCCAAGCTCTCCATTTTTCAGCTGTAGTCTTTGGTAAACGGGTTCCACTAGACTTCTTGAAAGGTGATAAACTTCTAGACAACAAAGTGCATAAATGTTATAACGAATTTACATCACCAGAACAATAAGTAAAACATGCATTACACACTATATATAATATAAAAAATAACATTCAAACGATCAAAAAGTGTTAGTCACTATTTACAGTGTATTCGCTGTATTTATCTGTGTAATACAATTTTTACAAGTTAACCTAATGACTATACATTCATTTTGCATTCTCGATTTAATCGTCTCAATGCCTATAGTCGTGTCATATTTCCATAAACCACCCAACTTAAAAATAATCCAGAAATCCACCCACTATACACTATACATAATATAAAAAATAACATTCAAACGATCAAAAAGTGTTAGTCACTATTTACAGTGTATTTGCTGTATGTAGGCTATCTGTGCAATACAATTTTTACAAGTTAAGCTAATGACTATACATATATTTTGCATTCTCGATTTAAACGTCTCAATGCACATAGTCCTGTCAGAATTTCATAAACCACCCAACTTAAAAATAATTCAGAAAACCACCCAACTTTAAAATTATTCAGAAAATGCATGAGAAAAATTTCATTATTTAA
This sequence comes from Ommatoiulus sabulosus, assembly GCA_034697705.1. Lineage (NCBI taxonomy): Eukaryota > Metazoa > Arthropoda > Diplopoda > Julida > Julidae > Ommatoiulus > Ommatoiulus sabulosus. The sequence continues at coordinate 10,342 of JAQGAO010005015.1, forward strand.
GATTGCTTCATTAAATGTGGTGTCCATAATGTGTTTAATCACTTTCAAGGATACCAATTTTTACAAAATAATTTGCTTTAATAAGTGATTAACATAACCGAGCAACTAATCACCAATTAAGAAAACTGTATATTGTACGATTTGTAATGAATTCCTGGAAAGAACGAGTTCTAGGCATGCCTGTCATTTAACAATCAGTTTTTTGTATTAACTCTACGATGGCAGTTTTCGCAAATTTTTCTGCCAAATTCAAAGCTGTTTCGTTATTATTGTCCACTGCATTGACGTCTGAACCTCCCAAAAGTAATTCCACAGTTACAATATGTCCATTCCATGCAGCTTCATGCAATGCTGTCCTGTTTTTTAAGTCTGTTACTTTAGCGCTGGCTCCACATTTTAAGAGAAGTTCGACAATATGGGAATGACCCTTCCAAGCAGCCTCGTGCAAGGGAGTTTGACCAAAACTGTTCCGTGAATTAACATTGGCATTCTTTTCAAGAAGCAATTTAACTACACTTAAATGCCCTCTTTCTGCGGCAATGTGTAACGGCGTTTTTCCATCGCCGTTTTGGGTGTCAACGTTTTCAGTTCCTTGCGATAAAATCAACTCCACTATATCAACGTGGCCCTGGAAAGCAGCTCTATGAAGGCAAGAATTTCCTTTAAAATTTGTTGCACATCTCTCAGCGCCGAGGTTTAAGAGCTGTTCTACAACATGACGATATCCATTTTCAGTAGCTCCAATAAGAGGGGTTGTACCCGAGGCATTCTGTGCCTCAATGTTTGCGTTATTCCGAATAAGAACATCGACAATTTCCCCATGACCTTCACTCGCAGCTTTATGCAAAGGTGTTTTCTTATCAGCATTACACGGATCACAACTGTTTCCGGAAATTATTAGCATTTCGACAATTTCTTTGTGTCCTGCTGCAGCAGCAAGATGCAACCCTGTGTCTCCGTTTTTGTCAATGGCATCAATCAAGAAATTTTTACGTATAAGCCAGTCAACAGCCTTTACATTTCCAGCCATGATGGCAAAGTGCAAAGCTGTTAGTTCATTATTGGAAGAAATTAGACTCAATTTTGTCTGTTCCGAAATTTCTTTATCATTCCACAAGATGTCCAAGGCAGACAGTGAACCACAAATAATAGCAATCAAGAAAATGTCTGTGAACTTCATATCATGAGCAATCATCTCTGACACGTCTACTGAAGAGCTGTCTAATGTTAATTTCAACAATACTCTTTCACTGCTGCTTAATTTTAAGCTAGTTATTATTGCATTGTATGTGGATAGTAAATCTATATCATTCTCAGTGCACTGAATGCTTTCAATATACTTCTCTATATTACCTTTAGTTAATTTTTTTTTTAAAGATTTTATTCTGTTAACCAATGGAATGTTACGAGCCAGTAAGGAAAAAAGGCTGTCATTTTTGCATATGATGTTGATGGCAAAATCGGCTATAACTTCGACCGAAACTGAGTCACTTAATTTGAAACTTTCCAATAATTCAGACGTCTCATATTTCTTTAAGAAGGCCTTCAGTTCCCTACGAACATTGGTCTCATCTAGAGTGCCAGAATGAATATACCGCACCAACAAGGGTTTAACCGATTTTGATTGAAATGCAAACAACAACAAATGCATTTTCGTTTCTATTCTGAATAAGCCACTGAGTTCCATGTTATGCTTGGAGTTAAGATAGGAAATAAATACAATGTATTGTTTCTTGCTTTAACCCTGTATCAAAATTATTCGGAATATAGCATAATTGTGAAGCAGATTGAATTTCTTCAGATTTGTCTAGCGTTGGCGCTTTTGCTCTTTTTTTGGCGAAATCTAGAAAGGAGCAATGAACACATTTTCATACACAAATCTGAGAAAGCTTGCATGTTAATTTGTTTGTACTTTGTAGCATTTGTACACTGTTTCATAATACTACTTTACACTATACATAGCCTACATAATACTAAATGTATTAAGTTAAAACTATGCAAATCCTACTTTCATAAATCTAAATATTTACTAACCATCAAGGTCCAATGATAATAATTTGCCTCTTATATGGAAATAAAATTGTTGATGCAAAATCTGAAATTAATCAAATGTTATGCAATAAGAAAGAAGCTTGTTTCTTACTGAAATATCATATATTTCATAGCAAAACATTAAGGCTGGCAATTGAAATAAATGTTATGATCACTTTACAAAAAGATTACTGATAAAGTAAATAATGCGGTGCAAAAACGAGATATCGTTGATAAAATAAACCATTACGTTAGCATAGTTAAGAAGATATGCTTTGTAGGTGGTGATATATTTGATTTCAAGTTTGGGAGATCCTTTCTAAAATGAGAATGCAAATTATCCATTTTTTCCATATTAGCAAATGCATTACAACTTGCAGGAATGCATATTATTCACATTTAAATATAATCAATAATTTGTTCTCAAAGGATTTTAAAAACACAGATTCCACTTAAAACACATGTTTGTACATTTCCTATAAAAATTAAAAAAACATTATTATTAGCCATGCAAAGATGTTTTACTAAAACGTTACTAAATTACTATGTAAATTAAAATTTAATGTTAACTTATATATGTAGTTTACGAACCTTAATGGTGGAAACTATTGAAACAGTTTATGTTTGCAAGCATGAAGAAAATGTATATATTGCAAGAGATACTGTATATTTATCTAAAATATCAACCAATCCAATTGTCGATACTTTTATCATCGTTTAATCTTTTAATCGCTCGATTCTTTTTTTTCAATTATAGATTTCCGTTAGTTGACCTACAAAAATAAATGGGAATTATTTTCAACACGTTTAAAACAGCACACCATTAAAATTTGTAACTATTTACAAACTATCTATTTATTCTAAACCATCCCATCTCCCTAAAACACTTGTTCATTCACTAACTACAATATTTTAAAAACACGAACTGCACAGAAATTTAACAAATATGGCTAACATTTGGCCTTTCTTATTTTTTGAAGCAGACAATTTAATTATGAATGACCTCTAATTTGCAAAATGTACCGCATCGCATAAAACTGGATTGCTTCCTTTAAAGAAAATTAGTTACTAATACCAAGAAAATCATCTAATCTCCAAACAAATATCATTTCTGTGGAAAATTAGAATTTAAATGTATGGTAGCCAAAAAAGTATGTGAATAGTATGAAAATTGCAATTTTTGGAAAAAATAAATGGTGTAGATTTTTCAAAGTACATTTATAATAACACTTACAGTACATGGATTATGTAACAACAACCAGCACCTTTAAAAAAGAAGTTAATTTTGAATTAATAAAAACGAATATTTCATGGCCATGAAAGTATGCGAACACTCTCCTATAGGCTACTGGTAGAATTTGCAAATTTCTGGCCATTTGGTTATTTTTAATGTAATTAATTATGATGATTTAACTTCTGGTAAACAAGTAAGTTCTGCAGTAAATTTAATTCATGTCCTGGACTAAATGAGTTCTGGTTTACAATTAGAAAAGAGTTATTCAAATGAATTTTAGTGGACATTTAATATCGAGAGATGGCAAATGAATTGAAAATATCATGTATGGCAGTATATACTGTAAAATCTCACAGAACAAAGAAGAGATGGGAAAAGTCATTAGCAAACTCAGAACAAGCAATCCCTGTAAATTATCTGTTAGGGAAAAACGTCAGGTTGTTAGATTTGCTCTGAAAAATCCAAAATGATCTTCATAAATGTTTGCCAAACACATTGCGTCCCGTGTAGATCCCGTTTGATCTCTGCACGTTAAAGATCCCTCTTGTGGGGGTGGAAGTCCCCCCTCGTAGGCAA
>JAQGAO010005016.1:0-14179 GCA_034697705.1 Ommatoiulus sabulosus
ATATTTGATGGGTTAAATTGAGGAAATTTAAACGGAACTTTCACACGCGTTATTTTTAATAACTACAATTTCCAAAGAAATGGGGTTAGTTCGCAAAGATTATTATTTTTACATTGCCGAATTACATTTACCGTTATGTATCAATCGAGGAATCATGGTTTTTTATGAAATGATTCCTGTTTATCAATATGAGTGCAATAACACTGCATGTTATTTGAGGTCTATCACCATGCAATAAGACAAAAATAATTTTCACAGAAAAGAAAGTTTTGAACACATTTAAAACGGAAGAAAAATAAAGTTTTTACCTTAGAATTGAGGTTTGCTATCAGAACTACATTCTGAAAAAATAGGATGCAGAGCGCTAACACGAATAGAATTTGAAAGTATGCAACAGGCTTTCCTGGAGTCACCACTGCTCTAGCGAGGCAGGTTATAGCAAAAACTTCGCAGAAAAACAAAACAAAAATCAGAAACGAAAATGCATCATTCACATCTTTAACCAAATCGCACAATTCGTTATGCACGATCATGAAATTGCGAATTTTTTGATGCATAGCTAAACGGCCTTTGCTCCAGTAATCATGATGAACAAGAATATCAAAATACTTGCTCATGATAAGCATGACCAAACACAACAGCCCAGAAAAACTCATAAGGACATTGACCATAAAGCCATGGCTCATGATCTGTATATAGGTCCTGACGAGCCTGCTATTTGTGCAACCAATATTTTCGAAAATTAGATGCTGAACACCGTCATCGGTAATCGTGCAGTTTTCCAAAGAAAATTTCATCCATTCTTGATAAAAAGCAAATGTCATTACAAATAACGAATTCAAGTAGATAATCGTAAATGTGATAAAACAGGCTAGAGTCACACGATACACAGTTTGCATTTTCGAATTAAAATTCTCCCGATTGATCTTTTCCCCATTTTGAAATAATTTCTGAGAAGTTAGCACTATTCTGGAGATGACTTCTGCAATTTTCTTCTGATTTTTCCACACGTGGCCATAGATGATTAGTCCTGCCCAAAATATATCGATATGGATTATGAATGAGATATGTTTGACAAAATCCAAATCGATCATAAATTGTTGAATGATTTCCAAACTTTGGAAAAGCGTAATAACAAATACGACGGGAAACAGTAGTTTGAGACCATACATTAGACATGTTCCCACTTTCGTTCCTCGAGTACATGTACTCGTTCCCGAGAGATTATGCCTTTTTGGAACTCTAATATCGAGTGCAAAGACAAGGAAATAGCAAGTCACGTAACGCATCGAATTATAAAGTAATTCCATGTTTTTGGTTCCATCTTTTACAGTTTGAATATCAGCACTCCAGGCGTAAGAAGTTTCTGTCCTTTTCATTAAATTAGAAGACTTCATTTTCATTGTTTTTAAAAGAATCGTAAACCGGAGCATATCATAACTTGAGAATAAGCCAGATCAAAATAGTAAATGAAACAGAAGAGAATAACAAGGTGCATTTCCATTTAACATATTAATCAGCAAATGTACGGCAAGTGTATGGTAAACACTCCCTTACAATAAATATTTAATATTTCAGGAAAATAATGTGATATGATTGCAGTACGAGATCGTTTATCAGCATCGGAAAAAAATACAGGTTGAGCAAACATAAACAAATATGGTAACCAAAAATTTCAACAACAACAAAAAAAAACCAGTATCTACCACCATCTTGCATGCGTGGTTAATGACATTAATGGACATTTCTCTTGATCCAAACAAATCATAATTTTGCAGTGGACAATTCACGTTTAGATGAATGAAAGTTGTTACGTCCCAGTTGCATAATTATTCGGATCAAGAATGGTTTAAATAGTTTCATTTTTCATTAGAGTTTTAACAAAGTTTTTTTTTCAGTAAGCCCTTTTTGAAATGTAACCGTTCAAATTGTTACATTGCTGTCGCGCAACAATGCTTATAATGTTCTTAGGATGGTTGAAACTCTTGAATTGATGCAGTTTTATCGATGCAATACATTATACGATCAGAAACAAACTGAATTGAATTGTTTTTAAATTTTGGTTGACATTTTTATTCAATTACAGTTATTGAAAAAAAAAAATAAGTGGTTTTATTATTAAAATAAACTTCAACGAGTTTTATGATGTGGTTTTCTTCAAATTGTCTTTCATGAGAATGTCATGATTCATGGATAAACTTTTCATCTTCTAGGGATATAGTCTACATGTCCATGTACATGAATGTAGGCATGTGTATATACAGTACATATTTTCAATTATTTTTAAATTTGATCAGCCAAAAAACGCAAAAACAGAAGTAGTCCAAAAACTGCCTTTTTCGCGAAATGCCCTGGTCGAGCTTGCACATTTTGTCAGGATGATGGACATGACTTTGCTTTTGAACAGAATGTGCATAGCTGCGTACAGTATACACGTTTGTCGTCAATGCATGTCGAAAAACAATTCCCAGTATACTATTTTTTTGCAATTTTATCAGAATTTCTTCTCTCTAAGCATATTACAGAGAACTTCTTCATATTTATATTAAGGAAGGTGACATTGATTCTTTTATCCGGACTTCAATCGTCCGGTAAATATGGTAAACAATTTTTTTTGAATATTGCAGTATTCGTTTTAGTCGTCGTGTCTTCGTAAGTTAAACTTTAATAAAATGCATAATTACAGAATATAATAATCTGTGATTTAACCTCCTATGTACATGTACATGTATATAATGCCTTTTACATATAAAAAGGAATTTTTTTCCTGCTATGAAATATGTTTAACAAATTAATCGCGAAAAACTCATTTCCGGGAAATATAGCAGGCCGGCAATAACTTCCTGATATAAAAATGTATGATTTTGTGTTGCTGTCGTACAACAACGTTTACATCATTAAAATAAATTTGTATGCATGCAGTGCATTATTAATTTTACATTTAGTAAAGTACAATAATGTAATTTATACTGTCTTTTTGAATGTTTGACAAAGTACACGATGTAAGTCACTGTTCACGAGTTACCATTTTTAAATGTTTAAACAACACTCAATTAGCACAATAAAGAGCAGATAATTACAAAATACAAAAAAAAAAGACGACAGAACATGTCAACTTTATAAATTAACAATAACAATACAAATACTGACATTTTTTAAAACAACATTATGCCATAATTGCTCATAATGGCTACGATTGATATTTACTTCCTGTTATAACCGACATTGTATTGTTGCAAGATTAAAAAATATCATGTAGCAATGAAATTAAGCTATCCAAATAAAGTCACAAAGCACTATTTTTTGTTAAGCCTCATGATTTCAGTCATGTGTCCAGCCTATTTTATTCTAACAATCTATCGATCGTAAAGGATTAGAATGTAGCTAAATGCGGTGCCAGTAACCTGAAATATTTTAACGGAAAATAACGATTAAGAAGTTAATTTTAATCTAACGTTCAGTACGTGCTTGATGCCATGCAAACAATTATGTAAATGTAGGGTATGTGTTCACTACACTTACTCCAACCATGAATTTCCAGTCGATATCGAAAAATCCCCAGCCGTCGATTGCAGGAGCACTGATTACCAGACGAGAACAGTACACTTGGAAATCCTGCTTAGCCTAGTATGTGCATTAATCATGATTAAATTAATATATGCGCAGTATTAAGGATCATCCATACATGAGGTCAGCATTTTATAAAGGATTAACAGAAAAGGATGTCTCCAATTTTGTTATCAATGGTCAAATTTAAAACTGTTGTATTTTCCCAGATGATGATGTCATATATGGACGAAAACTTCTTTATTATGAGTTCGCGTCATTATTTTTCGAGTTCATACCTCCATGAGTTCTGTTCGTTGATTTTCAAAATCAGCCGGCATATTGATAATTTCTTGAATCGAAATACTTTCGAGGGAGGAATAGACCTGAGCAAGATACACATGCTTAATATCAACAATGTTTTTTTTTGTTTTGTTTTTTCAAATGATCAAATTATAAGTGCATTCGCGAACTAATTCAAAATATTACGGGTAATTCTGAGGAAACTTAAAACGGAAATTTCCCTTTCTTTATTAAGAATTATAGCCTACAGTTTTTCAAAAAATAACAACCGTGCATGGCAAAGAAAACAATCGAAATTACATGTGATGGAGTATTATTCTTATATAGAAATACATTTCTAAAAATGTTAATATTTTTTTATGAAATGCACAATAACGCATCATAATGGATTATATTAAATCAGCTTTATAAAAAAATAAACGCATATTAAAAGCATAGAATAAACCTTTAGGTTAACTGATGTCTCACCAGTACGATAAAATAATTTTGACAGAACTTTATTGTCTCTCTAGGATAGCAAAGAAAGTTTTTGATTTTTTTTTATAACAGAAGCACAACGGGGTCTTTACCTTAGAATTGAGGTTAGCTATCATAGAGACATTTTGAAGAAATATGACGCAGAGCGCTAACACGAATAAAACTGACGTGTAATCAGTAGGCTCTGCCGGTGCCAATACAGCTCTAACGAGGCAGGTTATAGCAAAAATTTCGCAGAAAAACAACACAAAAATCAGCACTGAAAATGTGTCATTCACGTCCTTGACCAAATTGCACAATTCGTGATGCACGTTCATGAAATTGCGAGTTTTCAGATGCAGAGCTAAATGGCCTTTGCTCCAGTAGTCACGATGAACAATAACATCAAAATACTTGCTCATAATAAACATGGCTAAGCACAATAGCCCAGAAAAACTGACAAGAACATTGACCATGAAGCCATAGCTCATGATCCGTATATAGCTCCTGACGAGCCTACTATTTGTGCATCCAAAATTTTCGAAAATTAGATGCTGAACTGCATCGTCCTCGGTGATCGTGCAGTTTTCCAAAGAAAATTTCATCCATTCTTGACCAAAAACAAATGTCATAAAAAAAATCGAATTCACGTAGAGAAACGTTAATGTGATAAAACATGCCAGAGTCACACGATACATCGTTTGCATTTTCGATTTAAAATCATCACGATTGATCTTTTCCCCATTTTGCCATAACTTCTGAGAAGTTAGCACTATTCTGGCCATTAAACCGGCAATTTTCGTCTGCTTTTTCCAAACGAGGCCATAGATGATTAATCCTGCCCAAAATATATCGATCTGGATTATGAACATGATATGCTTGACAAAATCAAAATCATTCACAAATTGCTGAATGATTTCGTAGCTTTGAAAAAGCGTCATACCAAAGACGATTGGAAATAATAATTTGAGACCATACATTAGACATGTTCCCACTTTCTTTCCTCGAGTAGATGTACTTGTTCCCGAAATTTTATGCAGATTTGGTATGCGAATATCGAGTGCAAATACAAGGAAATACCAAGTCACGTAACGCATTGAATTGTAAAGTAATTCCATGTTTTTAGATGAATCTTTTACAGTTTGGATATTAGCAATCCAAGCGCAAGGGGCATCTGCCTTTCGCCTTAAATTAAAATACTTATTTTTCATTGTTTCTAAAGAATCGTATGCACGAGAACGCCGACAATTTGTGCATGAGCTTGAACAAAATTGTCTATGAAACAAAGAGTCCATTTCGATTCACCATATTAATCAGCAAATGAACCGTACGTTTATGGTAAACACATCCTATTAATAAATATTTAACATCGCGGGAAAATAATATATTAATATAACATGACAAGAATTTGAGCAATTGGAAAGGTATCAATTATGAATTGGTATCGAAAACCCTACAGGTTGTCGAGGTTGATCAGACATTAAAAAGAATAAACAAATATAGTGACCACAAATTTGATCTACTGCTGTCTTGCATTGTTGACACCATTAATGGGTATTTCTCTCGATTCAAACAAGGTCATGTTTTTTTTCAGCCAAGAATGCACGTGGAAAGGCATGAACGTTGTTACGTAGGAAATTAAGAATCATCAGGAAATTGCCATGCCAAGAGTTTTCTGTTCAGTAACAAATGAAATTGATGCATTAGCGTGATGCGCTAACTCCGTCTATAATCTTGTTGGAATATGGATACATCTCTTCATTTGATCCAATTTAATTGATGCAATATCATGTGCGATATTAGAAACAAAATCAAATGGATATAAAAGATTTTGTTTCAATATACTTAGATATTTTTCCTCAATGCATCTTTTTTTTTTCAAGGCACATGTTTTGTTGTTTTAAATTGTAGAATCCAGTAGAATCGTATGCATGAGAACACTGATAATTTCAGTGAAAAACTCCAATCGAGTCTTTCTTTGAGATGAACGGAAACAACTAGGACAGTTGAGAAAATTGATATTTGTAATTTTTTGAACTACTTCGTCTTAAATAAAACCCGGTCTTGCAACGTCGTATTTTCCCAAAACAGAAGTATACTAAATATATTCGATCCGCAAACGAATTTCCATTTATGATAGAAACATCGCAACAGTAAACATGGCGCACATTTCAAAATGTCGAAATTGAAATACATTGACAAGTTTTATCTCAAGATTTGATGCAATTTTATGGCATTCTCTGACTGCCAAACAGTCTTGGTCAGAAACAAAAATTCGAAGAGAAATAATTAAAAAATAGTATTATTTTTCACTTTGCGACTGATCTTTTTCTTCTACCAACACAAAATAATAATGTCAAAATTTACTGAGTTATGATATTAATTAAGGCAAACTGCTTTTAGTCGACCTCTGATTTCATAAGATAATAGCAATCAACTTGAATAATAGTATATGACACTGTTGGGCAAAAATTATTCGCAACTAATAGTTTCTAGAGTGGTAGTTGCAACTAGCAATTAAAACTGTAGTTCTTAATTACTGGTAACTAATTTTTGTAACTTTTTTAATTGTAGTTGCAAGAGTAACTAAACTATTTTAGTTGAAAAAATTCGTTGTACTGGCAACTAACAACTACTTAGTTTATTCGTAGTTGAACTAATATTTAACAACTAACACCTGACATTTCTTCAATGTCACTTAAAAATCATTTGTTTGCTTTCTCTGATAACTTGAAGCCTATAACGCACCGCTATAACGGATCGTATTCTGAACAAAATGTTTTGAGTCTAAAATCGAAACTTAATTTCCACCGTTTTAAAACGAGTTTCTATCTGTTCGTACTTTGTGATGGTATCATTTTTATGAATAACAAATATACAGTATATATCGTCTCCTTCTTTTAGTATGACATTTTTTCGTAAATTATATTTCTTTATAGATTACAAATGGGTAAATTTCATTATACAAGCATATATATATTTAGATTGTTTTTAATATTATGCTTTAAATAAAAATGTAATTGTGATGAATTATCTATGAAGTTTACCTTTTAAGAAAACAATGCTAAAATTGGCTTATAAAAAAGGTAATAGAACCCTGGTTTAAGGATCATTATAAATTTTTTATAGTGATAATTGGGACATACTGAAATCAGTAGCACACTGATCTCAGCAACACACTGATCTCAGCAACACACTGATATCAGTAACAAATAATGATTAGTAATTTAGTTGGAACTGTAGTTACATGTAACTTATAAATTAGTTAACTACTGCCAACTCTGGTATATGAGCATTAATGATGCAGGTAGCCCACTGTAAATGAAATAGTTACCTTTGAATTGAGCTTAGCTATCAGAATAGTGTCCTGAAGAAACAACAAAAAGAACAGTATCAACAGCATAAGAAGATTAGGGTCAATTTTCTGTCCAGGAGTCACTACTGCTCTAACGAGGCAGGTTATGCTAAATATTTCGCAACACAACACAACAAAAATCAGAAGCGAAAATGTGTTGTTCACGTCCTGGACCAAATCGCACAATTCGTAATGCACGTTCATGAATTTACGAATTCTTAGATGTAAAGTTAATTGGCCATTGTTACAAAGGCCACGATGGACAAAAATATCAAAATATTTGCTGATGATTACCATGGGTATACACAATAGCCCATTTATGCCTACAATCATATTGACAATGAAAATACAGCTAACGAATTCAATCATACTGAAAACATGCTTGCTGTTCACGCATCCAAGATATTTGCCAATTACGTCCTCAAAGACATCCTCAGCAGTGGAGCAGCTTTCCAAAGAAGTTTTAAAATATAGTTGAAAGTAGTTGAACGCATTAAAAAGGTTCGAAGTCAGGTAGATAAACACCAGTGTGCTAAAGCATGCGATAGTAAAACGGTACATCGTTTTCATAATGGAGCTAAAATTGTCCAAATTATTCATGCCCTCAATTTGTAATAATTTCTGAGAGGTTAGCACTATTCGGACCATTACGGCTTGAATTTTTTTCTGGTTCATCCACATAAAACCATAGACGATCAGTCCGGCCAAAAACATGTTCACTATAATTATATGAAATATTTGCCTGATAAATTCAAAATCCAACGCAACATTCAGAATAACTGTGATGCAATAATAAAGCAACACGAGAAACATTGTAGGAAAGAATGCCCTGAGAAAATAAATTAGACATATTCCCACTTTCGTTCCTCCTGTTTGTTGCCATGATCCGAAGAGATTGCACCGATTTGGAATTCGAATGTCAAGCCCAAATACAAGGAAGTACCAAGTCAGATATTGCACTGACCTATACAGCAATTCCATGTATTTATTGGCCCCTTCTGAATGATGAATTTTAACAGTCCAACAGTAAGGAATAAATTCCCTTTTATTCGAATATGTAGGCTCACTTTGCATTATTTTTATAGAATCGCATACACGAGCACACTGGCAACAACAAAAGAAAAATAAAGGCAATTTCTTTACTTTGGATTACGATCCCGACAAAACACGAATAAAAAATTATATACCACACATGCATATAAATTCAAATATTTAACGTTTTAGGCAAAACACGAGCTGGTGCACATAACAAATGCAGGTATCAATTGCAAACTAACAAGTCAAACAGCAAATGAATGGCAAGTAAATGAAACTCGCCCTATCAATAAATATTTAACAAAGCAGCAAACATTAAAGATAAAACTGTTTGAGAAATACTTGAACTTAGCAATAATTGACTATTGGATAATTTAATTCATCATGGAATAACTATTGCAAATATTGATTATTATATGCAGTATTTAAATCCATGATGGTGAGACGGATATGGATGATATATTTATATGATATATTTTACTCATATTTTGTTGTTTCTGGTCGGATTTAGAAGATTTTACATAAATGAGTTGTCCAATTAATCAATTAGACATTTTAAAACGGTCTCATCAGTTGACGTGGATTCAGGTGCTTTCAGAATTTAACTACACGTACATGTATAAACTTCGAAAATGAATATTTAGTGAATTCTATTTTAATATTGGGTATTGGTGAGTTTAAATTTAAGCTGTAGCGCATACACGAATACACATCATGTCATTCGTGTTATACGAGATGGGTTTTTCTGTTTTTGGGGTCAACATATCAAATTGAAGGCTGATGACCCTGTGTGTGTGGATTATACCAGTTCACAAAAAAATATGCACTAACCGCATGACAATAACCAATGAACTAAACCCTAATTGCAATTATGAGCGTCACAGTAGACCAGCATGTACAGTACATGCATGATCATGTTAAATCGCATTGTATGTTCACAATTTAAAAAAAGGACAGAGAAATGTCAACTTCAACAGCCTAATTTTTATCTGGTTCTTCCACACAGAATATTTGGCTCTCGTGTGCAGAAATAGGACAACGTTAAAAATCCACAAACAAACAAATAAACAAGGCCAAAGACAATCAGTCCGGCCGAAAATATGCTCACTGATATTATGCAAATTATTTGCCTGATAAAATTAAAAATCGATTGAAACACGTAGAATGAATTGCATATGCAATGACCAAGCATCACGAAAACATTATTGGAAAGAATGCCTTGAAAAAAAAGGAGCCATATTCCCAATTTACTTCCTCGTTTTGATAGACATGATCCAAGAGATTGTACCAATTTGGCATTCGAATGTCAAGTCCAAATACAAGGAAGTACCAAGTCAAATATCGCACTGACATATTATACAGCAAATCCATGCTTTTATTAGCTTCTTTTAAAGGATGAGTTTGAATTAACAGTTCAAGGCCAAGGGTATGGAACAATTGCCCTTCGATTTGAATATGCAGGCTCACTTAGCATTGTTTTTATAGAATCGCATACACGAACATACTGGCAACAACTTAAAAAAACATGCAATAAAATCACTTCATTTTGGCTTGAGATCAAGGCAAAAGACGAATCAAAAATGTATCTGATCGTTTAGGCAAAACACGAGCTCTTGTTCACAATAAGCAGATTCCAACTACAAGCTGGTATATCAATCAGAAAATGAATGGCGAGTACGTCAAACTCACACCTTAGCAACAAATATTTAAATGAGCAGCTTAAAAGGAAAAAAACTGCTTAAGTAATACGTGAAACAGTTTAGTTCATAAGCCGAAGTGGATTTACTCATGTGCTTTCAAAACTTCGTGAATGATTAGTGAATTCAATTTTAATTTAACCTTGAGTATTGGTGAGTTGAAACGTAAGCTGAAGTGTATTCACATCACGGCATTCGTACGTGTTAATGGTGTTATATGAGATGAGGTTTTCCTAGTTTTGAGGTCAACAATTCAAATTGAGGGTAACTGACATACATGTATACTCGTTTCACACGTATGTGGATTTTACCAGTTCATATCAATACACAGTGTCAATACAAATGAAATAATAATAATGAATTTACCACTTGAAAGTAACACCCTAATTCCAATGATGAATGTCCCACTGCATTTGTAGATCAACAAAATATAAAGAATAGAAATAGAATAGTAAAGAATACAGTGCGAGTCAGAACACGGACCAATAACTCCTATGGCCCCTTAATGTCGGCATCTTGCAGTGTTTGGTTGCTTTTTTGTAAAGTGCCATTTACCATTTGACCGTTGACTATAAAATGTTAACGAGAGAATATCACCTCTAGGAATGTGAAATACTACTACATACATGTACTGTATTTGTCACAGTTACATAATTTATCCTATCCATACCCAGCCAATTTGAATGAATTTGCATGCATAGATAGGCATTAACGTAACGAAATAGCTAGATACAGAATAAAAATAGTCAGGTTCATGCTCTTGGATATCAATTTTGTGTTTGTTGCATTTAACTAGTCACATTATTGTTGTAAAGCTGAAATAAGCACATCCCTAATTTAAGCACGTCTATAAATAGTACGATGTACATTATGTATCCAGTATATGCCCTTTATGTCTTTATATGGACATATGTCCATATAAAGAGTGGACATACTATCTATACATGTATACACAATACATGAACTTGTGTATTTTTTAATGTGCACAAAACGTCATTTCTATTTTGGTAGTGACATTGCCGTTTTCTATCGAAAGCGTCAGTGAGAAGAATACAAAATCAGCACACTCCCACAAGTAAGGAAGGTTAAATTTAATTAACCTCTAAGCCTAATTCTTCTTCAATTTCTGGGGTATAAATAGGACTGTAAGCATGCTTTAGTCCAGGTATAACTTTCACAACCTCTCTTGGGTAAGTTTCACGTACATTTCATCATTTCTCGAATTTAACGTATAAACACCCATGAAAATTTACTTCACTTAACCACATGTAGATTCAAAATGGCTATGCTTCAAGCTTTGTTAGGAGCACTTCTGCTTCTCTTCGTTGTTTCAATAATTGTACCGCAGTAAGTGAGCTATAGATTTAGAATACTTTATCTGCATTAATCAGCTACTGGTTTTTATATTCATTGAGTAATTTGGAAGCTTTCATGTTATTCAGCAAAGGACCAATTCGGTTATTTTAAATTTTTGCCATATTTTAGTGGCGATGCTCTAACATGTTTACCATGCAACAAAACAGCCTGCGAACCGCCAGAAGGTTGTAAAAATGGACTCACTCCGGATGTTTGTGGATGCTGCCAACGATGTGCTTCGGTAAAAACCTGAAACAACACTTAATCATTCAACAGTTCACCGATACCTTCATCAATTTTTCATTTGAGAGAAAGGACAAGTCGAGTCACGAGAGAATGTCATTTTTATGATAATCTGCGAACTGATGTACTGATTCAACGATTATCAATTTTCCTCTAGGGAAGTGGAGAACCATGTGGTGGAATGTGGGGCCAAGAGGGAAAATGTACTACAAGTCTGGGCTGTTCCCAAACAAAACGATCCCAGATACCTGGAAAGTGTGTTCCAAAAAGCGAAGCGGCGGAAATATAACTATCATGATACATATCGATTAACATTTACGTTGGGGTTATTGGTAATGGAAAATTAAATATGCGAAGTACTGTACATATCGATTTAGATCTTATTAAAAATCTGTTTTTTTCATCGTTCATGAACTTCATTGTTATAACGATGTTTACATGTACCTTCAGTATGACCTTCTCACCAGCACCATCACGTTTGAACCAAAAGTGAAATACTTATTCTTTGCCCATACAAGTGAAATTTTACAAAATAATTTTGTGTAATATGGTAATTAAATGATTTTAAAATAGATTACCAAATATAGATCGAATACGCGCAGAACTGTATACAAGATTGGTCTTGCATGACCAAATACAGTACAAGATGTGAAAGAAATTGAAGCGAAATTCCAGATTTCTTGAAAACAACAGGGGTACTCAGCGAAATTGCATATACAAAATCGGCACGCTTATTGGTTTTAAAAAAAACGATAACATAAATGAATTTTTACATGAACCTGATATTGATTTTAATTATTTTATAGGAAAAACCTTCGGTTGATGTAATTAAACTCTATACAGTGATGTACGCGAACATACTGTATATAATTTCTCGAAAAAGTATTGCAAATTTCATTGTGGTGAAATATAATATTGAATTGTTCATAGTTTATTTATGAAACATGAAATGAGATCGAAATTAGCCCCGACAACGTAATCCGTTACCACATCCGGAAATACATCCGCAAGTTGATGTTTTCATTTTACGCTTCCTGAAAATTCGGTAAAAAAAAAATGCTAAGACAATTTCTCCAACAGTCCAGTTATCTTAAATTTGCGTTTTGATTTAAATTAATAGAAATCAAAAGTTACATTATTCATCCATCCATGCAGGTAAGTCAATGAAATAATTTTGCATCATACAACACCATAAGCGTTGGCAAGTAAATTATATGCATGTAGATATTAATTTTTTAACGCTTAGGCAGCACATACATGTAATAATTAGAATTTTTTATTAGTATGCACTTAATAATTCTATCGTTGACTACAATTTACACCAATTTAATTTTCGCAAGATATTTCCATACGCTCGCTGATTATACAACAAACAAATTTCAAGAAGTCATTCTAAGCCGGTTCCTAGAGGTGCATAATTAACGAAACTTTATAAAAAAACCAGGAGTGATCAATTGCTTGAGGTTTCATAAATAGGCGCAATGCGTCACCAGGATGTGTAAACCCTTGCCACAATGGTTACAGAGCTGGTTTTATTAGCACGTCTATAAACAATTTGTTTTTGTGTTAAAGTTACCTTGACATTCAAAGAACCTCAGCGATTGAGAAATCCTGTATGTCACGGAAATAAGCACACCATAGTTAGCACGAAAAACTTATATTAGGTAACATTTCAAGCTTCCAATCAAATCTTCGATCATTTTTTTAAATCACTTTCGTATATAAATGCATCCAACTTTAAGAAGGGCTTGACAAATCCTGAAAATACTCAGCAACCCTCGAAATCATTTTTTTGCAGGGTAAGTGTGTCATTAATTCGTGCCAAACTCGAGTATTGCAAAGACGATAAATGTTTCGAATAAGTCGTGTAATTTTATTTTTGTAGCGAGTCTGAAGTTTACAGAATGGTTCCAATTCGTGCACTGGCAGGATTGTTGTTGCTTATTTGCATTGTATCTGAATTTGTCACTATGTAAGTACATAGAAAAACGCTACAAAGTTGCTATTTACTTCAGACAACATAATTAATATGGCTAAATATAAAGTATAGGGCGTATATCACACGGAAATTTAGGAAAAAGTTCTAATATTGTAAAATCTTCCAAATTCTGTACAATCCCTGGTTGAAGGATCAGTATAATTTTTTTATACTGATAATTGGGACATACTGATATCAGTATCATACTGA
>JAQGAO010005017.1:0-14179 GCA_034697705.1 Ommatoiulus sabulosus
CCCCCCCCCCCCAGCCCACACGCGTAGGAATGGCACTGCTCAAGGGCGAAGTGCAACGTGGTGTCGCATCTTGAGAATGAGAAATACCCGTCCCCCCCCCAAACGTTTAGGAATAGTTCATTTCACAGACAGAGGACAGAAAACAGAATCGATTTTTATAGATATAGAAGATATAGATAGAAGATGAAGATTTGTTTTTTTATCAATAAATGCTCTTCTAAGAGATTAAGCAACACTGTATTTGACTAATCTGGGAGAAACTTAACTAATTTGAGCGCATCATGTAAAAACCCGATAAGGGAAAAATCGGATAATTGGAAAACATTTCGATGCCGGGCGATTTCCACTTAGCAGGGTTCGACTGTAGGCCTATTGCGTCCATTACAAATAATGACACGTTTCAACCGTTAATACTAGTTAAATAAAAAGAAAACAGTCTTATTACTTATGATATAAACAATTCTCTAACATGTACTTCAAATACGTTTTCTTCACTCATAGACCGTGTTCGTATGATTTGCGTAATTTCGTCCACATGATTTCTCTTACAGAGTGATTAAATAATCCTGACGGATGGAGATCCCACACCACGTTGCAAATCCCATTAATTTCGATTACTGGTCATGAATTCGGCTTGGAAAGCAGGCTTAAGAAAAGGAAAGTATAATCCAAAAATGCCATATCACTATGGGCAGACTACAAAGCCGGGATGTGACATAGACATCCCTTCTAAAAGAGATTCGTTCAAAGGATTTCCCATTCCAAGAATGCTTTATTATTTTCGCAAGTCATGGACGCTTTTATATGGCAAGTCCAAAAGCCTAAATATCTTATTGCTAAACCAAAAATATAAAAATATCTTGCATGCATGCTGGGGATTGGTTGCTCTATCTTTGTGCAATCTGACGTGCGCCTTTAACGAATAATGCCAAGGACGCAAAATATTCAGAAAAAACACTGCAACCGCCCACGCACACGTTGTTTGCTGGTGATATACTGTATTCGAACTTGCTAAGTTTTAAATAAAAGTGATAATTTGCTAAGACGTGTGCACATAATCAGCAATTTAAACGTACGATTAGTTTTCGTAAAAATGATAAATTAACGGATTTTTAATGAAATTGTTGATAGCGCTTTTTAGCAGAAATTCGTACTTTGCACTTTGCGGAATTGTAATAAATTTCTCAAATAATGCGGTATAATGATACTGTACAGTACGTGCTCTTGGAATTTCGGGAATGAAGTTACTTTTTTTTTAATCAGACATTAATGTATCTTTGGTTTAATTACATGCACTTGAGTCGAGAGAGCCCGTCTTACAACTTTCAAATTTATATTCCTAAATGTTTCAACAATTCCTTTGAAATCTACAAATTTATTAACAGGATATATTAATATCTTTCTCCCTCTGGTTTTCGCAATTTAATTACTTTTATACAGTATCTGTATAAGCAAGCTCCATATATGACAGTTTTCCGCACCAACCACGTGGGAAATTATGCATTGATAAAACTGAAAAAGTTACGAATGAGTTCTATATAATAAAGTACCAGAAGCAATTAATCCAAAATTTCAGCAACACTGTATTGCGCAACATATTTAAAGTGAAGATATGCTAATATTCCCACCATATTATCGACGAAACAAAACTTCAAAATAACATCATTGTGAATAATTGAGATAATTATTGTAAATCTCACAACATCTTTCAAGTATAACAATAATTTTTACACATTAAAAAAATTCTTTACCAAGAATTTATTACTGAAGTGGTATTAATGCATAGTTTCGAAGTGGTGAAAACTACAAGCTTACAGTTTCAACAACTTTTATACAGTGAGCATGCAAACTAAACGACTTAAGACATTCACATCCGGATAAGTGCTAAGCGACAGACGTTTCCGCAAATTAGGATTTCCTAGATCAGAGCGAAATGTCTTTTTCTCCTCATACATTTCTTTGGAAATCTTACTTTAGCCTTTGTCTTGACCCACGTCACGCAATTGTCAAATAATCTTGGCACAACTTTCCCACTTCCACAATTCCCCAAATTGCTGTTCTTGGATATCCCTTTGATCCCCTCTGGAGCGTCTGAGGTTATTTCGACCATAACAATTAACGAATGGCCACTGTTGTCTGTTCCGATGTCTGCTCATGAAGATGAGGACTTAATCTTCGTTTTTTTTGTCTGCACTGATCGAAGCGTTTCTAAAAGCATCCGATTAGACAGTTAATTGATAACGTTAGAGTGCAAAGACATGTACGCATAGAAAATGAACGGTTTCCTATCGGAAGACAACTTGTACCTCTACCGAGATAACCGATTGTAAAAACAGAATGTGCAATGATTGCGATTGGGAAGACAAAGAAAGGAAATTAACTCGCAGCTTTTGGTACAAGTCGAAAATTTCAGTAAAAAAGCAATTCTCCAATCGACCATATTTCTCAAAGCAATTCATTTCCCTGGAAATCGATGTTGCCGTGCAATGCGCAAATATCCATCGAAGAATCGACATGACACAGAAGCTTCTATGTCATGTGGGCATAGACTGCTTAGGTCATATTGGAATATACACAGAAGCAATAATTAAATTGGCCTACATTTAGAAAATGCGCAGAAAACATCTGATTTTATAGCACCGAGCTAGCTAGGATCTGCATTTTCGTACTAAATGGATGAATAAACCCTCGAAAAGTATGCTGACAACTTTTGCCTTTGACGAAAATTCTTCTCAAACATCTAATTCTGGTAAACGTAATTTAGTGTCTTTTTTCGAGCAATTTACACATAGGTACGTTTTCTAATTTTTACCTCTTGTATTTTAGTTTGCATGCAAAACCATAAAAGCAGCTCAATTTTCATTTATATATCACGTGGGCATTGCTGCAGTCAAATCCTTCGGTTATCTATAATAAAATATTTAATTTCACTACTATTTTGATTATTAGGTACAACTCTACAACTATATAATACATGTAAGAATACAAGTTTGTTCTCAGTATGTGTGATCAAATCAGACGAGTATTTGGTAACACTCCAAAGAGTTTCAGCAGGAAAACCAAAGAAGATTTCATAAATGAAGTCTTCAAGGTGTCTAGATATTGAACATACAGTACATGAAATGGACATTATCGAGAAAAAAAATTAAAGATTTAGTTTGCCATACACTAAGAAAACTGAGCTTCATTCAAGGTTATTCGTAAAAAACCCGCCCCTTTTTTCATGATGATGCTTCAAAGCACCTCAACTAGAAATGGCGACCTCATCAGCATTATTGGCCTTCAAGGAAGGTTCCATAGTTATAAACATTTCTTGGAGGAACTTCTTCAGAAATGTCGCACCACGTGAAAGCTGCATTCCAAAACTGGAAACTTTCAGTGCTGCACGCAGTTTCTCTTTATAAGCATAACTGCACGTTAGCTTGAGGAAATCGGATTTGGAAAATAAATCAATGTTATAACTGAAATAATTGAAAAAAATACCTTAACAATATTGTTAAGGTATTTTTTTCAATTATTTCAGTTCACTCCATTGCAAGCTTTCGTTATGAAAACATATTGCTATTCGGTTGAATAGCTGATATCGTCCTAAAAATGCATATAGTTCTGCTTAGATGGACAACTGCTATAGTGTACAGTACAATTGAAATGCTTGGCACAGTAATTTGAACGTTTTAGATTTTACTCTATGTCATAGCAGTTATTCATCTAAATAGCACTAGATTTTCAGAACGAAAACACATGTAACCACTTGCATATTCATATTTTAATTAATTACCGAGACTTTTGTTACATTTAGATGTTTGTTCCTAAATTTGAAGGTTTTAGTTCAAATCAGTTCAAATTACTGAGGTAAAGCAGCTATTAAGCCTAATATCACTTCGTTTTCACAATGAAAACATAGCAATCACATATCTACATCCGAATGGATGATAGGCCTACTGATCAGAATTTTGTAAACTGCAATATTCCAAAAAGAATTTCCTTTCAAAATCATCCTTTAAATTTATAAAGAACCTTTTCCATTAACAAAGAACCTTTAAAAGGGTTTAGTGTATTGAACCTTATTTGTGTATTTGGAACCTTTTAAAAGGTCCTTGAAAAAGAACCTTTTTTGGGTTCTGCAAAGTACCTAACAATCAAGGTTCTCCTGGTGTAGCAAGGGAAATAACCTCAAAAGGTTCTATTTGGTATACCTTTGTTTTTTTTAGAGTGTAGGACAAAAATAAATTCATCTTCAGTCAGTCAAGTATACGTAAGTTATAATTAATCTCCAGAAAGTCTAAACATGATCACGCAGATAGTGTATTTCATATTGTATTTCTCTAATTTCATAGTTACAAAAACTGCGTTTCTGGATGACCATACTGAATACATGTAAGTGAAACAGTCAGGCTGAAAATCTAATCACGTGACTGACGCCTTTAGAGCTCTAACAAATCAAGCCTTTTCTTAGTATTTAACTGATTACTGTAGTTGTAGTTGGTATCTGCTTTTATCGGAGGTAATGGAAGCGTTATAGAATCTACACTGGCATATTAATCATAAGGATACCTGTTGAAACAATTGTAAAAAATAATTAACAACAGCATGATTGGTAAAGAAAAATGTTGAGATAATGCCAAAACCAGTCGATTCAAAATAAAAAAGACGATAGAAATCATTTCTGGTGCTTTTTCTAATAAATTGCTACAGGATTAGGCTAAGGCGTGTAAAGAAGAGGAACGCAATTCACACTCTTAAGATGATTCAGATGGAATAAAATGTTTTTACCCTGAAATGCACGCCTCAGATCGTTTTTGTAAACAAAGCAAAAAAATGCCTAAGTCTGGTCTTAATCTTGTTAAGTATATGAGTTTATCCATGCATCGCTCTGACGCAGGTGAAAGAAACTAGGCAATGGCAGCATTCATTTGGATGAAATACAATTTCCAAGCTTTGGAAGCACAAGGGAGTTTCTCAAATGCAACCAATTAGTGAAGACAAAACACGACATGGAATAAATTGCAGTTGCAATCCGCATATACCTATAGTAGAATAAAAAAATATTGGCAGAAATTCAATTCATTGAAATGTAAAATGTTTAAAATGGGTATTAACAGAGTAACAATATATCATTGTAAGCGTTTACGTATTATTGCATATTTCTAAACCTATGAAAATTAACCAATGTTTCAAAGATCAAAAGGGTATAATATGAAAAATGTAGACAAATCCAAAGCATTCTGGACATACAGTACATATAATATTTGCGCAAGCGACACGATTTAGAAATAAATTAAATAAATTATCGTGAAATTTAAAATTCAAAATAACATTTCTAGAATTTGTGCGAGACGCTTTTAGTTGACACAATCGATATTTATGTTTCTCTAGTTTCGGGTAACAACCCTTCATCAGCAGCTATTCATATATGGTTACAAAATAACTGTGCATACAGTATATTGCCTACTTTATATTACATTATACAATTCTAATTTGATTAATTGTCCATTTTACATACAAATGATCGAATTGTTGAAACATTATTTATGGTAAAGTTAACTGAAAATTTTTAAGGAATACAAGGTTGAAAACACATACCTTCATACTCACAAACAATTAGGGCAAAAACATGCATTAATATGAAATCCATCTTATCACAATAACGAACATTCATATCAAATTTAACAAAAGGAAGCATATTACTGTACATGTAATTGCTTCCGATATTGTTGGATAGAGCTGAAAGCCAGAAAAGAAAGATTTCTACAGGTTTAGAGTCTATACTAAGCGTTGGAATATGCATTTGAAAAAATTAGACCAAAGTCGACGTGTATATGAGTTGACCTTCTTAAGTACACAGTATACTGCTTTTAATATCCAAGAATTGAAGAGAACGTATCACCATTATTATTAGAGCTATTTTAAGGTTTCACTTGCTAATCAGTGTTTGGATTCTTAGTGTACAAACGTCCACTTTATAAGAAGAAAAATAATGGTGCAATGCAGTAAATGGGTACGATATTTTAAAAATGTAATTTGTATTTTATATAAAATTTTATCTAGTCCAGTTCAACTTCTTACGTACTTATCGACTAATATATTCTTTCAATCTAAACAAGAAATGTTATTCCCAAGAGAAAACTAGTTTTAAATGCAAATCTCGAAAGAAGAATACAATACAGTTTTTTAAGTAAATCAAATGTGTTAAAATACACAGGATTATTACAAAAGAATCATCGGGTTTTAAAAAGACATTCTGGAAAGTATTACAGAAACAATAGTAAATGACACATAAATTAAGAGAAAGTGAAAATGTATGTTTTCAATCATACCATCACAAATAGTAATAATTTCGCCATCTTTTCTTTACAGGCAGAAGCTGAACAGCGAGCCACCCTGCATTTTTCCAATTCCATAGAAAATTTCACCAATAATCGCACTCAGATTTGGGGCGAGAACAATGCTCCTTTGAAGCCTTTCATGATTTACACGAATCCTACATTCGCCAGGAGGAGACCCGACATTTCCCATTCAAATCAAATTCACTCCTGATAATATATTCAACATAAATAAACAGCAATCAGAATGATTTTAAAAAGCTTGATTCCTTCAATAAAATACAAATTCCCTTTCTTCCTCCATCCGCCATTCACCGCCCCAATATATTCCTGAAGAGCCGAGGCGTATCGATTTTTTTTCGACGAATTTTGAATGAAACCAAGCTATTTTGCACGTACCAGAGTCTACATAGTTATTCCCATCATCTTCGCCCACATTGCCAAACAAAGTTTTTTTTACCACAACAAAAGGAGCGGAAAATGACCGAATAAGAAAGTGTGAGAGCTCCGAAGAGATGTTGAAATTGCAGTTTGCATTTTACTCGCACATCAAAAAATTGCATTCGGTGATGGAACAGCATCCTCTCGCACCGACATAAATAAAGTGATATAAAGGGAGAACTAGAGCTTGTCTGTATAAATAGATTGACATTGCGGCGCTGTAAACAAACTTCTGAATGACAGGAAAACGTGTGGTTCAAGAAAGTCGCAATAATCTTAGCAGAAGAAAGCCCGTTCGGTGTGTCTTAACTCGCCCAAATCAAATAATAACGCTGAAGCAACATTTTTTTTTAAAAAATCCACACCTTTAGTCTGTGGAACGTCGCCAATTGCGGAGAACTACGCGGGCCCAAAGAGCATGGCAAGCATTATGGCTGCTTGAAAATGGTTTAAGTATGAGCTTAATGCGATTACTGAAGGACGACGACGAGCTGCCCCCATTGTCAATTCAGGATTGTGTCAAAAGGCGTGTTGGGGGACTAAGTTTTTCATCTATTGATTCTTTTCGGGGCTGAAAGGCTAATAGCGATTGGCGTTGAAGGCATGGGAGCCTTGTTTTCCGCATGCATGAACGGCAAAGAACTGATTTCTTATGCTTTAAGCTCGCTTCATACAGGTTTGCCAAACAAAACGAAGTTTTCTCGGATGACCGAAATGGCAACGAGCAAACCTAAATTCACTTCAATCCAACAAAAGGTTAATGAAGAAACTCCATTGAAGGTAAAATGAATCGAGTCGGTTAGATGCACTGCATGGAGGACATCTTGAAAATTCGATCTTGGTGGTGGCCATCAGAGACGAAGATTCTACAATATATGAAACTACAGTAAAACCTGTTAAGAGTGACCCCCAAAAAAATGCTATGTTGGTCATTGTACACAGATGGTCACTATACAAAGAATGCCTTAATTAAATTAAAAATACAATCAGTAAAAAACTACAAGACCAAAAAAGTACAGAATTATTATTTCCATGTGCATTACATTCAGTATATTTATTGCCTTATTACACATTTGTTTTTTTAAAGACAAAATAATCAAGTTATCCTTGTTTTAAATGCTTTTTGCTTATTGTGATCATATTTTCAGTCATTTTTTTCGATCTGAATAACATGATTGGCTAAATTATTTGAGAACCACTAGGGTTACAGCAGGATGTAAGGTAACTCATCTGTTATCTGGTCACTTTTTAAGGTACACTGACAATGTAAAAATTGCAGAAAAGACAACACACTGGTCACTGTACACAATAGACAGTTAGTCACTATACAGAGAATTTGTATGAAGAAAATGTACACTATAGATACACCAATACACTAAAAAGTGGTCAACTTTGACCTGTGGTCACTTTTCCAGGTTTTACTGTATATAATATTTGTGACTCCCTTTCTTCCTTTCTCATCCCGTCCTCCTCCTCGTTTAGGTTTCTTCTCCGGCTACTACAGTGATGTCTTTCACTGTTGTTGCCGGTCCCAAGCCCGGGTTAACGGGGGAGGGGCACGGGGAGGGTTTCATGCTGTGAAATCTATTCCGGTAAACTTCATGGCCATCATGCGCCAAAGTTTTTCAGATGGTATAGGACATTTTGGAGAGTCGGCCATGTGTTTGAACAGAAAATAATAATAACACCCTTCACACGAGATAGTGATCTCGTGGTAAAGTTTTAAACAGTGTACATACATGTACTGTATATACAAGTTAAGAATCCCAAATCCGAAATGCTTCAAAATATCAAATTTATTGATCGCAGAAATGGCACCACAAATGAAAAATTGCACACCTTTTTCAAGTGGTTTAATGTAGGCCTACACAAAGTCAATTCATGAATGTTTTCTTAAAATTGCTTGTATACAATTAAATTACCATCTTGCTATGCACATAAGGTGTATTTAAAACAAATTCCTTGTTTAGATTCTTGCTTTGTATGCATATATTCCAGAATCTGAAAATAAATACGATATGCGAAACACTTCCGGTCGCATTTAAGCATATCAGATAAGGGATACTCAGCCTTCATACACTGCATATCTTTTTAAAATTTATTGTTATCAAAAGATGTATTTTATAAGGAATATTTCTACTTTGGTTTAGCTTAAAAAAACGATAAAAAACATTTATTCTTCAATGTCGAAAGAAAAGACACTGATGATGATTCAAACTTTTTAATATGCAACGAAGCAATCTGTTGAGTTTTTATACACCTAAACAACTTTAGCAACGCAACTCTGGCAGAACCTTTTTCTAAATGTAATGGAAATTTGAAATTCAAAACAGCTCGATACAATCAGCGTCAAAGAAGATGACAACTGAGGAACAAAGTCCATATGAATCAGAAGAAAAACTCCCAGGTCTTTGCTTTTCCCTTATTTGAATAAATGTTTCGTAACGTCAGTCAACTGATCAACCGAGTAGAATTTTTCCATAGGTTCGATGCAGTGTTTCGTCAAGTCTACCACGAAACTGAGCCAGCAAGTCCACGTGTTTATCGATTACTTTTTGACACAAATATAATTACGGGTAATGCGTTTTCTTTTTCTGTTTTATCACCCCGCATTGTGAGGCATCGGAGAGTGACGGCCAGTGCCAAACCTGATGGAACGACCCGATAAATATACGACGCTGCATTGCTATTTCCCACCATTAATGTCCCCGTGGTCCTCACCAAATTCAGATATAGTCGGACCAAATTTTTATTCAGCCGATTTCGCAGACTTATCGCTCGATCTCGATTGTTGATGCGCATTCCAAAATTTCAATTTCCCCCAGCAAGCGAGGACGCCACCGCAAAATTTGCATAGAGCAGATGGAATGGGCAAGCTGATAAATAATGCATCTAAAATGAAATTGGAAGGTATTCCATGTTATCGACCTTTAGTTTTGTCTCCTCTGGCTGGACGATTTCACGCCAGCTTGGGCAAACAGCGTTAATCATCGCGCACAATAACGGGGGAATTCGATGAGTTTGGACTGGATCATAAATACCACTATCGAGGAATATGAGATAGATGCCAATTTCAACCAGCGAGGCTTCTGAGAAGACTTGACTTTTCAACAATTCACAGCTGCTTTTATCACCGTCGAGAAACCAGGGCAGAAGAAAAGGGAGAAGCGAAAGAAATATACCCCCTTCGCGCTCAATCCAATTTGAAAACAGAGAAGGACGTTTTTGGGCCTGACGAAGCCGTCTATAAACATGCTAAAATTAATCGGATCACCAGATAGCCAGAGCGGATCAATTTTCCGCCGAACCAAAAAAAAAATCCACATCTCCGACAATTGCCTCGGGCTCGCCAAACTTTCCACTCAGGCAATAGAAAAACGGATGGAGAAATACCGCAAATATCTCAGTGGCTTCTCGGAGCGTCAGTATTCTTGATGACCCACCTCAAGCTTGACTTCAATGGAAAAGTTTAAAAGGAATACATTCGAGATACGAATTACGACAATGCGGACCTAAATGTTTTAAACATTTTTTCCAACAGTTCTCTTAAAATTATTTAATTCTCAGCTCATGACGCTGCGGCTAAAGCCCATTACAGCCATTTTGAATTAGTTAATTAAATTAACAGGAATGAAATTCCTACTGTGTATGGGTGAGAACACACTGAATGCTTAATATTTTCGACGCGCTTTTTTCAGCTTTTTCCAGCTTTGGAAACGCACAATGAAAGCTGATTTAAGCGTGATGGTCAGTGTGCTTGGTGGCGTCACTGAATGCGTTATGCTAGGTGAAACATTCCGCGTAAAACCTTCCATATGCGCATTGGCATCTCATGATGAGTGCGGGACACGTTTTTACGGTACATAGGCGGTATACCATCGATTGCTACACTTTTCACCAGTAGTGATCTGTGTGGCACTTTGTGTCTTAAAAATCTGCTTTCCGATTTCCAAAAAAATGTTAAAAACATTCTTGAAAGCTTATAAGCGCTTCTTGTAAGCTCAGCTTGGCTCGATCGATTAAACTTTCTTTGTGTGCGCCCTCATTTAAAAAGCATGCCGCATTCTTAACCCGCTTGGAGGCGATAGTGTACGCCGAGTGGTACGCGCCTGCAATAAGCATTAAGCGTGTTCGCACACTATTGGACTTTATACGAGCGTACATACCTGCATATTTACAAAACCTATGTAAAATATTCTGTACCCTTAGAAAAATTTAAATGTAGTGCATGTATAAGATTGTCTAGCATATTGTATAGAGTAACATTTTATGTTCGTTTGACTTTATTACAAAGTAAGAGAATTGCGAATTTTGATATAATGTCCGTTTTATGATTAACGCTGGAAATGCCTACAATATTAGTATGAATATAAACTTACCCTACCTGTCGCAATCTCTTTCATCCACAGTTATCCTAGTATGCAGCCACGCATAAAGTCAAGCACCAGGGAATGCACGCAAATCCTTTAATTTCCTGTTGTTGCTTCTAAATTTATAGCAGGTGTGACTAAGTCTTGAAATACGCAAATGAAGCGGAAAAAATGGAAAACAGTGACTTTTGTATGCGTTCTGTGGAACAGAAAATAACAAAATAGCTCTAGGTTTAAATCAACCAGCATCATTATTGACTCACAACACTAAAATATCTGGCAAAATTTTCTGTTATAGAAGCTGATCTATAGCTTTGATTGGCTGTCATGCAACTATAGTTAATAATTTGTGTAACCTTAAGTTACGTCCACACTGGAGAAAATTTGTTGAGAAACATGTTGTAGCTAATGGTTGCCATGCAGATGTTTCTGTAAATTCGTAAATAATTAACAAAAAGTTCCTCTATGTTCACTCCAATGTAAACGTATGGCATTATAATCAGCTTAATATACGCGAATTAACATACTGTTTATTCCTCGTGTATATACTGTACATGAATTATTATCTACCCCCAAGCCTTCTCGTTTTTTAAACAACGGCATATACATTACATGCATTTTCAGCAAATAAGAAGTTTGAATTTAATTAAAATTTCAAAATGCACGCCTGCTTTAATCGCGTAATTGAAAATATCTTTACATAATGCGCAATTTAATATACAGAGAAACAAATATTAGAGCAGTAGCATAAAATCAGATTCAGTCAACTTTCGATTCATTAAGTTTAATTTAACGCGAAAAAAGATACATGACAAGTTTTATTTTGTGCATGTATTTTAGGATAACATTTTAATTAAACCAAACGTATCTCGAGCTTGGAAATGAGATCACTCGATCTAGGCCCTCAATTTCAATTAAGGTTTCAATTTCGAGTTTCGGATTCTTATTTTTCGTCAGTTATGAAGTCAGAGATTGGACATTTGATCGAAATGGCGTGAGATATTTGCACAATAAATTACATCAGGTGTATTTCAGAGTAAGGTGCAACAAGGGCAGAAAACGTGCTCGCATTTTCAATGCATCAATAGGCAGTGGTCAATTCCGACCATCCATTAACCTAAAACCTCAAAACATGAGTCGCAGAATGCCTAGATTTTTCATTCAACAAATACATAAAGATCCTGGGGTTGAATCTCATTCGAACATTTATGGGTAAACATAACCCAATAAACTGTATTAAAGTCAAATTCTTCAAGTGTCTTCATAAAAAAACACTACACTGTATCTTGAATGGTATTAGATTTTCCAGTCAAAAGCCTGGATTTTTTTTAATGAAACCAGTTTCGCGAGATTATTAAAACGTTAATAAAAAGAAAAATAGCAATTTAAGTAAGATATAAGCAAGCTAATAAAACTTCGTTACAGATCATGCGTATTTTTAATCTAAATCCGAGAGACATAACTTCATAATGTACGACTTCTTGCAAGCATCTTGGCAATTTTATGACATTTTAAAAAAAATCAAAACTTAAAAGAGGAAGTAGCCTACAACTACCTACATAGCGATACATCCAAAAACAGAAACAAAACTATAATTAGTCAATCATACCCTGTATATCATTTTTCGATTAAAACGTTCAGATGCAGAAAAAACTTGCTATACATGTATATCTGATGGAAAAAGCTAGAAGTAGATGACATTTGATCTTATATATTATAATGCTCCACAGACCAAATGGGGAAAAAAAACTAACATGGCTGAAAGAACATGCCACAAATACGCCGTACAACGTACGGGTTGGCCAGACTATAACCAGAAACAATCAATTTTAATCACATGTACTCAGCTACTGTTTATTTGTTTTGCACTACTCGGCTGGTGGACTGAAAAAATAGGTCCTACTGATCAATTTCCACTATCAAAAAGCACAGCTAAGGAGATCAGGAAGCTTACTTGAAAATGTAGAATTAAGGATGTATCACCTCTGCTTTTGTCAGAATTTTTTAAATTCATTCCTGAGATTAATATCGGTGCTGGGACATTTGTTTAATTAAATATGCGAGGAGAATAAAAGGTATAGAGATCGATCGTATGAGAGAAGCTAAGAAAATATCGCAGCATCGTTGATGAAACTCCTAACACTTAGAAAATGCATTATACAATGTATAAAAAATACCCGAATAGAAATGTCGACAATACCTGTTAGGATATAAAACTACCAACGAACACACGCAAAATTATAAGAAATGTTTTTGGTACATTCAAAAGGAAAAAAATGACTATTTATCAGCTTTATGCTACAGAAAAACGAAGCAAGAAGGGTGTTCATTATGTCCTCGAAATCTTTTTTTGTTTAAAAAATAACCCGGCTGCATGAAAGGCATTTCAGGAGCAGAAATGTGTGAAATGTTTAAGGTCCGAGTAATGTCCAAACGTTCGATCTACGAGTGGATTGAAAAAGCCAGAAATGGACAGACAGCTGTGAAAGAACGATGGAAGAAATGCGTCTCCCAAAATGGACATTTTTGTTGAATAATATACCGGTATGACGTTTACATGTATTTCATTATACCAAATTTCTTTAAAATCCATACAGTGGTATTTTTTTTGTTAAACAAAATGATTACGGAGTCGTAACGAACACCCCTCGTAAGTGGATACGATTATTTGAAAACATAAGTTGATATGCAAGCACCATTTTTGTTTCTCATCGTTATTTGCGTATTACAGTCGAACAACATTTCAAACATTTCAAAGCGCCGAACTTTTTGGATACGTTTACTAACTTCTAAGCAATCTTCATCTTCTATCATCAAGTGGTTGGCATTGAACTCGCAATTAGACGCCTTAAATTACTGCAACCAGAAAGATTTTAATATCAAAAATACAACGTTTCTACGTAACCTACGTCTTCATCAGGTGTCTATTACAAAAAAAACGAAATAATCCAAAATTAACATTACACAATTTTTACCCATGGCAGTATGATACTAATACTGCTATTGCAAAGCAATTATCAAAACAACTTAAAAAGGAAACTAGAA
>JAQGAO010005018.1:0-14178 GCA_034697705.1 Ommatoiulus sabulosus
GCTACAAGGGAGCTGGCCCAAAACCTACACCCCCGGGCCCTGTAGGGCGACCAAGGACCGGGGCTAGCTCCTCACATATTCTTTAAGTGTAAAACTTACCTGAGCTGCATCTCGATCGTTTTCTACATCTGATGTCACTGATGAAGATGATCCCATTGAATGGGGCAAGTCCATACCGGCATCTTCCACTGCACCTAAAATTAAACATTAGGCTTGACAAATCCAACTTTTCGAATAAAATACGTCATTAAAAGTCATGTTAATTGACAAACCAGGACTAATAGCTTTCTTCGCTTCAAGAATACGCAGTTTATTTTGTAAGGCCACCAAAACCTAAATTACGAGAAGTAAATAGAAAAACAATATAGATTATCAAAAGTTATGAATAAAGCTAACTAACATAACCTTACCTCAACCATTTCTGGTCGATCTTTCTTCTTAGATGCTGCACATTTCGAGCCAAGTTGTACAAACTCTAGAAAAGCTTCGGTCCATTCATCACCTGCAGTTCTATCCCGCAATTTATCATACTTTATCGGTTCACAATCTATCACATAATCACGCTAAAAAAGAAAACGTCAAATCAAAGCCCTTTTCAGTATGTAATCCTTTTTATTTATTTGGAAAGTCGAAATCTAAAGAATTTGTCCTTTTATATTGCAAATATAAGCATAAAAAGATGCGTGTAGATTACATTAAAATTACCATAAATAATGTAAAACTATTGATATTTCAAGTTCAAATTTAACAATCTTTTTTAAACAAACTAATGTACCAAATGTGGATGTCCTTGACGTGTTTTATCGTACGCACGCTGGCCAGTAGCTAGTTCAAAGAGGACCTAATTAAATAACATGTGTTTGCGTCACTTAAAAACTTTAGTTACATCATTGATAATAAACGTGCAGGATTTTTTCTGAACTTACAATTCCAAAACTGTAGGTGTCCACTTGAATGGACAATTTTCGGCTTCTTATATAGTCTTCAGGCAAATACAGTTCAGTCCCATGAACTGCACTCACTGATCGGTGTGTTTTCTGAGAACTTGGTCCTTCTCTTGCTAAACCAAAATCCCCAATCTTTGGTTCCAGGTTGACATCAAGTAAAATATTGGCACTATAAAAAGGTAAGAAAATGTTTTCAGTGACCTATAACATTATTCTTCTATAGTTGCATTCAAATATTTAAATTTACCTTTTGATGTCGCCATGGATGATAGGTTTGTCTTTATCGCAAGTATGCAAAAACTGAATACCACAAGCAGATCCACGTGCAATGTTGAGCCTTTGCCGCCATGTTAGCGGTTTTGTATCATTCTGAAAAGAAGAGAGCATAGTTTGACAGGTTATATTTGTTACAATGACAAATCACAGAATGAATTTTAGAATTTATTTAACAAATAAAAACCTTTCGTAAAAGTCGATCTTCCAGGGACCCATTAACCATAAATTGGTATACCAAACATAAACCGTCAGGTTGCTCAGAATAACCATATAGAGGAAGTATGTTATCATGCCGATATCTAAATAGATCGTAATGAGAATTTCAAAATACAATTCTGGTATAGAAAATACAGAAGAAGAAAAAATGTTATGATCACAGTGCTAAATGATTGTCAAGCAGTGCATAAATGTTGTTCACAGATTGTTTTACAAAATGAAGCTTAACCAAGTTCAGAAAGTATTTGAAATGAACCAGTAGAGCAAGTAAGACCATCTGTCAATATGATAGCATCATGCTCAAGCAGCCAATAATAAAAAAATAACTTATGATGTCCCATGTTATATGCCCCACAAGACTAATCAGTAGTCCGCTACGATGTTGTTTAAAAAAGTCTCTGGTAAATTCATGAATTTCAAATTATATACAGAAATTATTTGTAACTATATATAATGTCCTTTATTAGAAACATTTATAATATCAGTTGTTTTTTAATATAATGAAAAAAACGTGTAATTGGTCTCACTTGTATAATGTTTGCAATTCTGCATAGGATTGTTGAAGCTTAGCATTTTCCATTGAGGTTGAACCAGGATTTGTTTGCTGTAAACATTAAAATGATTCTGGTTAGTTCCCTGAAAAATGCATTACCAATAATTTTCTTAAAATTAATTATTGATTTTAATGCTTTTGATTGGTAACTCTTCATGATTTAATTGATATTGAACAAGAATCAATTTTGAAAAATTATTAAAGTCGGTTTTTTTTTTACAAATGAGCGTTCTGCTAAATTATAGCTAACAAAAGCAGCTGCTGCATGAATAATTCGGAGCAAATAAATTAAGGGAACCCTAATAAATATGGATTGACATCTTTATTTGACAATATAATATTAAATATTTTAGTTTAACTTTTCTCAGCAATTTGAAGTATTCCAAAACTTGGTACTAACTACAGATTTTGAAATACCTTTTTGATTCTTTTGATGGCCACCTTGGTATTTTTCCAATTCCCTTCATACACAACTCCAAATCCTCCCCGGCCAAGAATCCTCTCACTGGCAAAATTATCCGTCGCAGCCATCATAGCATCGTAGTGAATACATGTTAGCATAGAATTGTCACCAAAACTTGGAACGCCTTTTGAAGCAAATGATTATTATAATTTTGAAAAGAGTAGTAAAGAAATATCGCAACACAATACAAGATTAATA
Organism: Ommatoiulus sabulosus; assembly: GCA_034697705.1. Lineage (NCBI taxonomy): Eukaryota > Metazoa > Arthropoda > Diplopoda > Julida > Julidae > Ommatoiulus > Ommatoiulus sabulosus. Next base: position 2,654 of record JAQGAO010005018.1, read on the forward strand.
AACTAACCACTTTCTCGACTTTTGGATGAAGACGCCACACTAGGCCTTTGATTTTGCTGGTGAGGATGTTGCCAAAGCTCCTCAGCCCTCCCATGAAGCGAAGAATGGCTCATCGTTGGCATTTTTGTGTTGTCTTCAATAGAGTCATCAGATTGAGGAGAATGTTCATTTGACATATGCGAATAACATTGATGGCTAAACAAGAATTAAACATTAAACATGATTCCAGTCAAATTGACAAGAATTCATAATGCTTGCTTTAAACTATATCAAATCACTAATTTGTAACAAGATACAAGCATGCAAGATAAAAAACCGTGCACATACGAACTAGCTTCTTGGGGTGAAACATTGTAACAAGGTGGGCCAGATATACCCTTTTTAGAAGGAATAGATGCAGTTGAGTCTGGTCGATTCAAGTTTTGTGGGTCAACTTTAAGCTTGCTTAATTGGATATCTAGCTCATGCATTTCATTCTATTAAAAAAAATGAAAAAATAACATTTCAGAAACTAAAAATATGCAAATGTGTAAAAATAAGGGCTAAATAATAATGTGAAATTTTTATCCCAGCTGACTTATTTTCTTACTTTTAATTTGAAACGCTTTTGCAAGTTTCAATTTAATACTAAATGCATTCATTGGTCATGGCATATTCATTGCACATGTGAGGCATATCATTTGCACATCTCATCACAAAAATTAAGTTTTTCCTGTTATATCAGACTCCAGCCATTGTATCAGTTCTCTCCATATCTTATATCGATAGGCTTTTTATGCTAAAACGAATATCACAATAAAGTCTTAAAATATTGAAAATAATTTTTAAATTCATTTCACACATTTTATAAATTATACTACTGCAAAAAATAAAATGATAAGAGTAATTCAATTCTACACTTGAATCTGAACAGAAATATAAATCATGTTGCAGCCATATGCAAACATGAAAAATGACTAATTGTAGCATGCTCTCACATTGCGTAAAACTAATTTCAATCCAAACAACCAAAACAAATGTACAAATGTTAAACAAATCACTGTACTTTTCATTTAAAACACTTACGTGTTTTGCAGGTCGTTCATAGCTGTCATGTGAATTCATAGATTGATTTCCGAATGCCGACCCATACGCAGTCTCTTGCATTGGTACCCTCTTTTGCTGTTAAAAGAGTATCCATGACTGTTAGTTTAGAATAACATAAATCAAGTATCTCTACTAACAATTTGTGCACCTAAATAACAATCAGGAAATATTTCTTTATATAATTTTTCCACCGTACTTTGGCATCATTCCAAATATGCAGCTTTAATAAATATTACTTTTGTAAGTATGTGTAACTAACATTTGTCAATAATATATAACGTGGTACAAAAAATATAAGTACATTAACCTTAGTGGCACAAGATGGAGTAGGCGGTTTAGGTAGATCATCAACTTTGAAAAAAGTACAAAATAAATTAATTTACAGCCAAATAGCATTCAGAATTAAACGTAACTACATGCAGCATAGCCAAAATGTCTTACCGGCTGGGTCTTTGCATGGTTCGGTTACATTCTTTGCTGATTCGTCAAGAGAAAGAAGGTGATGATATCGTGGACTAACTATCACAATCGTAAAACAATAAAATTTACAATTTTATTTTTAATTTTTTTTTTTGCTACATAAGCATGCCAATGCAAATTCCACCTCAACCAGAACAGCTGATTACATGCAAATAGTTCGTAATTCGTGGTCAGAAATATTTTTTCGCATTTAATATTAAGTTCAACTATGACACTGATAATTATAGTCGAAATCCAAATGACATCACGTACGGCTATAGTCAATACTATAATGATATATTGGGTTATTTTCATATCTTTAATAGCTAGCTACATCATGATCATACCATATTCTCTCAAATTGGACATCGCCCAGCGTTGATTAAGATTTGACAGCACGCAGAATAATTCATTGATAGTGTGGTTTTGTTGTCCCCACTCAATAATCATTGTCTGGGAGGGGCTGGAACCTTGAAGATAACTTCGTTCAAAACGATACAAGTCGGTCACCGAAAATCCGAGTGGAGTTACTAAAACAAACAAGGTAATCATGACCTTAATTAAGGTGTTGATTAGAATGAACAAAGACATGATTTATACAACCCAATTGCAAATATTTATTTTCCAAGTAATTTTTATCTTCATTTATACAGTTACATGTCTTTATCCGATCACATTTTCATCCTGTCTTGCTGACAAGCACGATCGAGCTACACGTAGAACTTCGACCAGCTGACCGCTAGAAAATCATAAGATAAAAAAAGTGCAATGTAATTTTACCTAATTCTTTCCATTTGTTGTTGGTGTCTAATATAATGGAAACCGTGTTTAAAACACTGTAAGGGAGGTCGTAAACGTATTCCATCGCATTACTTCGTCTTCCTTGACCAGACGCCATTGCGAAAGTCAGCTTCACCAGTCGCCTACGACAAACCCTAGACAAGGACTGTTCAATAAGTTCCTGAATGGTTCATTTGACGTGCAGGCTCAACATTTTATAGTTACAATTAATAATGCAAATGAGGCTACAATAGGGAATTCCCCTAGTGTCAAGCCGGCCATATACGAGGAAAGTTAATTATATCTGGAAATACGGTATATTCAAAAAGTTGTTTTTTAGAATGTGCATGAATTACGAGAAATGAAATGTTTTAATTTATCAATTATAAAAACATATAAATGAAATTTTCCTTTTTAAAAGCCATGGTTAGTAAAATGCTTAGAAATATGCGCTTGACTTTTCGGACACGCCTAAAATTGCCAAGTTTCCAGCTATAACCACAGTATACGGAACTTTCCTCGTGTGGGAAATTCCATGTTTTTCTTTCCTTTTCCAAGAAAAAAATGATATTTAGCATTTTTTAAAGTCCTTTATTGATTTATAAAATCACATTTTTTAATAAAGTTGTTATCGTAATTAAAATGAGAATAACGATGTTTTTCCATTGTGACTTTATCATTTATTTATACTCATAAAAAATAATAATTAAAGTCGCTGTTCGCATTTCAGAATACAGAATATAAAAATCAACTAGGAAATCATACATGGCATAAATTTACACACAATTTTCAAAATTTTGAATAACACATGATATATCTCTGCAATGTCGAATATAGAACAAATATGAGACATGAAGACGGAGTTAGATATTTTATGTATATAACGGATTAACCGTGATTATAACAATTATTGCGGTTATTTATTGATTAAAATTTTGAACTTGTACTTTCTTATAAATATATATATATATACCGTAGACTATCAAATAATCAGTGAAATCTATACAACCTACACTTGTACAGTTTATGTGTATAAAAAAAATGGTACCATTCATGGAAACATTAGAAGCAGACATAAATGTACATGTACATAATAATCCCGAACCTTTTCGTATTGCCCCTAAGATTTTAATGATTTTCAACGGCGTACCCGCACGAAGATCTCATCCGTAGATTATGACGTACTGACCTTAGCTGGCGCTCGTTTTTGATATTTTAACCAAGTTAAAACTTTTGCAAGTATGTCGACTTTTTAACCCAATATGTTTACTTCCAATTTACGATGAACTTAATATAGAGTGCATGACATTGACACACGTAATAAGAGCCTTATGAGGTGACATTAAACTCATCTGAGGGCCATTCAAAAAGTTCACATATAAATTTGTATTCGTAAATCTACGCGGGAATTTTAAACACGGGCCCGGTCGAATAGTCAGTCGTACTTCATTATCAGACTTTTTACTTTTTTAGTGAGATAGTTTTTCGTGGCGGCAGCGCTGCGTTGCTGTCATGTGACGTCCCCGACAAATATAGGTCAGTGTTTAGGCGCGTGTCTGTTTATATATTCCTAATGCGAATCGCGTTACACATATATAAACAGCTACGCCCATAAACACTGACCTTATATTTGTAGGAAACGTCATATGACAGCAACGCAGCGCTGCCGCCACGAAAAACTATCTCAACTTTTATCGTTATATTCACAAGTTTATTACAACAATCTAATTTCTGTAAATTGAATGGCATGCTGAAAATAAGGGAATTAATGAGGAGGGAAAATAAAGTTGGTAATTGCATTAATTTGTACTCTTGGCATGCATAATTACTGGGATGAGTAATTAATGCTTAAAACCGTTCAATGGACATTATTTTAATACACTTGCTAATAAGCAATAAACAGGTTTTATATGCTATTATCTACCTCAATGTTAAAAACTTTGGACTCCAAAATTTTGAAAATAAATTTCCTGTAAATTGCCAAATTCATCTAATAAAAACTCTGCAGACTCCATTTTGGATTATGCATGGCGATTTGCACTTTCTAAAAATAAATTAACTTGGGGCAGGTACATGTAAATCTTGATGAAACTGTACATGTATATCAAAATTTCTAGCATTGCGAGCACAGTTTGAGATGTGGCCTTCAGATACAGTGTACATGATTGATGCTGAACTTTGAATGAACCTTACTTATAAATGGTGCCACTTTATCCACAGAAGCCAAATTCATCTAATAAACTCTTTTCAAACTCCATTTTGGATTATGCATGGCGAATTGTATTTTTTAAATAAATGGCAGAAATTCCATTTTCTAAAAATAAAATATCTTAATTGGGGCAGGTACATGTAAATCTTGATGAAATTGTTCATCAAAATTTCTAGCATTGCGAGCACAGTTTGCGATGTGGCCTTCAGATACGTGATTGATGCTGAACGTTGAACCTTACTTATAAATGGTGCCACTTGATCCACAGATCATCAATGTGCTTGATCATTGTTTTTTACAAGGTCGATTGAGGAGAAAGTTAATATAACTGGCTAAGTTACCTACATTTGTCTTCCCATAAACCTCGACAAGAAGAACCTGCAATGGAGGCAAAAGCTGTTGAAAACTTTCGAGAGTATATTCGGGCCAATACTGTGCATCCAGATCCTGATTATGGCAAGTACATGTATATTTTCTAATTACGTGTCCAGTATATACTGTAAAAGTCAATTGTAAGGTATACATTTATTAATTTACATGTTGTCTATAATTACATATGACTCATAGATGTCTGAACCTTTAGAAAAGTTTCATAATTTCATTAATTTGACCTAAATGTATGTATTAAATTGTAATTAGGTGATGCTATGAAATTTCTGGTTAAAATGGCTGAAGAAATTGGACTTAAACATAGCATAATTGAGGTTTGTGCCTTTATAGAAGCAATTGAACTTATGAATTTTTTTTAGAAAACCACAAGAAAAGAAATAATTAATCCTTCTTGAGGTTAAATATGACGTTAAAAGCGACATAAATAATTTGATGCAAGAATGATCTAATAATGTGTATTTTTTAAGCTGGTGCCAAAGAACCCTATTTGCTTGATGACTTGGGAAGGAACTGACACGTCACTGCCAACCATTTTACTTAATTCACACACAGATGTTGTTCCTGTATATCCGGTAATTTTCACTTTTGTTTATTATGAAAACCTTTAACATTTTAAAATTCTTAGTGTAATTTTTTAATTTTAGGAAAAGTGGACTTGTGATCCATTTGCAGCTGTTATGACAGAAAATGGGGATATATTTGGACGTGGAACTCAAGTATGGCATTAGGCTAAAAAATTCTCTTGTTACAATATCGAAGAGTTAAATCTAGAACTGATTTCATGAATGAATCTATTTATTAGGATATGAAATGTGTGGGAATTCAGTAAGTAATTACATAATGATACCCTCCAAATTGTTTCACAATAAATGCTGAGCGATGTATTTTCTGAATGTGCAGATATTTAGAAGCTATTAGGATCTTGAAATCTCAAAATTATAAACCATTGCGAACAATACACCTGTCTTTTGTACCTGGTAATCTTTTTCAATATAACACAAGATCTGTTTAAAAGTGAGATACAGAAGTCACAGTAAAAACTTGCAATTACATATTCACTGTATAATCCAACATAAATTCCAAGATATTCATGTTTTTTTAAGTTTGTCTCCCTGAACTGTTAATTTCACTCTGAACATCCCATTAAAGTATCAAATATTTCAACAAGCGGTTTCTGTACCTTACTCGTGGAACAGCCCCAAATTTCATATTAAGAAAAGACATGAAGAATAACATTGTTAATAATAATGAAAACCTAATGTAGATGAAGAAGTTGGAGGCATTAAAGGAATGGTGCCTTTAATTGAGACAGCAGAATTTAAAAGCCTAAATGTTGGCTTCGCATTAGATGAAGGTAAAAATGTCCTAAATTTGAAAATTCTGCGTTTGGCTCAAATTGGCTGTCATGAAACCCTTGTTTTATTTATTTAAAAGGAATGGCAAGCCCAACAGACACTTACGTTGTTTATTATGGAGAAAGAAGCCGATTTGGTAATTGATCTTGCATTGGTATTTATTCATTGAGCATCTTGTATAATAATAGTTTGAGAAATATTGTTTAAATTTTAGTGGTGGAAGTTACTGCAGTTGGAAATCCTGGTCATGGGTCCCAGTTTATCAAAAACACAGCTGCTGAAAAGCTTGTAAACATGGATTGATCGATCTCTTTGAATTGCTAATTCTTCCAAAAAAAAAAACTGAACATATTTGCTTTACAGATAAAATTTATAAATAAATTTGAGAACTTTAGACAAAGTGAAGAAACAAGATTGGATGGTAATCCTAAGTTTACTCTAGGAGATGTTACTACAACAAATCTTACAATGTTAGAGGTGAAGTTCAAGAATATAATTCTTAAATAGAATGACTCAAATACAAGTTGGGTATACCTCTTACTTGAAATTCCAAAATTCCAAATTTTTTGACAAGTGAAAAGCTTTGTTTGATGCTCTAAATTATTAAAAAAAAATATTGTGATTATAAATGAATTTCGTGTTTAGACTTGGATCCTACTTCCGCAAGATATATCAATACAAAATTTCTAAAACCTGAAACTCAACTTGTACCAGGCATTGATTAATTAATCAGCACGAGCATATAACCGAAAATAGATATTAAGTAAATTATTTACGAATTTTAGGGTGGCGTACAAAGTAATGTTGTTCCCTCTGAAATAAAAGCATGTAAGTAAATATGGATTGATGAAATACTTACATCATATGCAAGAACGATGCATTACATCTAGTTATTCCGGAATTTATTTTCTAGCTTTTGATTGTCGAGTTACACCATCCTTTCATGCTGAGGTAGAAAATTATTGCAATTTTACCAAAATGATCAATACATTACAAAAGAGCACATAACTTACTTAATTGAATGATCGTTTAGGAATTCAAAGCCATGATAAATACTTGGGCCTCGGAATGTGGGATTGACACCAGTGGAGTTTATATCAGGGTACCTTTTCAGAAATTCATGAATTGTCATTAGATGTTGCATGTTTTTATGTTTCCTGTATTTGTTGCAGTTCTTTCATCAACATATCCCCAACACCATTACAAATGTTACTAACCCATGGTGGACAGCATTTAAATCAGTTTGTGATTCTTTGTGAGTTCAAAAATGTTATTAATAAGCCAAATATTTTGTCAAATTAAAACAAAATCAACTTACATGTATACCTCAATTATAGAAACATGAAAATCCGCCTAGAATTATTCCCTGCTGCCACTGACAGTCGCTACCTGCGTGAAGTAAGTTAATGAATTAAAATTTAGAATAATTAATAATAAGACTTGATCTAAACTGTTAACTTCTTTTTTAAAGGTTGGAGTTGCTGCACTTGGATTTTCACCAATGATTCACACTCCGATTTTGCTTCATGACCACGATGAATTCCTAAACAGAGAAACGTTCTTAAAAGGGATACAAATTTATGTAAACCTGATTACAGAACTCAGCAAGATTACAAAATTCTAAAACCCTTTTGCCTTTTGATTTTCATTATCTGCTAAAAATCACTAGCCATTTCAATGGACTGGGGACGGTTTGTAGCTGCAAATATTGACCTAACAAAATAATGTAGATATAGGTAATTTTAAATTCCAATGCTATTTTCTATAAATGGAATCTGCTTTATGAAAATTTAGAAAATAAAACTAACCAAACACAGACCTAATTCTCCTCTATGCTATGAAGTTTGTGTTGCAACCATTATATAAAAAAAGGAAAATAAAGTTGTTTATGTAGATTCAAAGAAAGTATTTAATTATATTTTTTTTCTTAATTTTTAATTCATATAGTTATGATGTGTAAATAGTATCAAACTAAAAACATCAGGTTCACTTAAAAAATGAAGATGACAAGTTTAATTACAACATAATGCTTAACCTAATTCGTTCATTCACAAAACTGCAAATATGCACTAAGTGGATAAGTTGACCTTATCAACTCAAAATGCAAGATCCCAAATAGATTACAATATCAAACGTTTGCAAACGACCGCAGGTCGATATTTGATTCAATGCCTATAATCCCTGAATTGCGGATTTTTGTGAATGAACTCTCAGCAAAAGAATCAAAGTAATTAAGAATGAAACACTGAAAATGATCACATATTTACAACTCAATGCAAATCACACATAACAAGCAGACAATAAATGCAATTAAAAACATCCAACCATATCTATGAACAACACTTAATAATGTAAATTTTATATGCCAAAAATCTCGTTTTACAATGGCTCTGAAACGAAGTTGTATTCTATAGTAGTTGCATCTTTCATCTTCACATTTCCAAAAAGACATTTATAGATTACAGTATATTGACCATGGAGATGCAAATACAATACTGTTTCAGAGCCAAGATAATGAGGTCTATAATTAAGTTTCCATATTATGTACAAGTTGTGTTTACAGAAATTCGCAAGTTTAAATCAACTGATTCTGTACCAACTGCAAAAGGCGTTATTTATTGCATTGCGTCAGTATCAAAGTTAATGTGAAATGGAGATGAAGTAGGATTGCTTACTGTGCACTTTCAGAGGAAACATTGAGTATTCTTTGGACCAAGTGCGAAATGAATAATAAAAAAAATGTTTGAAGCCAACCCTAAGCTTTCAATAAGTCTATCTTTGGCCAAATTCCTCAGCTGTTCATATCCCAATTCTGAATCTGACCTGCAGAAATGTTTCAATTTCTGAAAACAATTAATTATATATTTACAAAATAATGATTTTCTAATTAATGCAAATCTATAGTCTACCTTCTAGCGACCATGCTTTATGCTATAAAAAGCTTTTATACAAAATGAATGATCTCAACAAATATACACTAATGCATTAATTGAAATGCACAAGACAACACTATATTCTATGCAACTTGATAGATGGTAATAATCAAATTTGCATTTAAAAATGAAACGGGCTTAGATTTCAATTTGAAAGATACTTCACTGAATACTAAAATCCACTAAAACTAATAGAATTGTGAAAAAATGAAGTGAAAAATGATGTTTTTCCCTCAGCAAAATTTCATTGACATGACTGTGAAGATATACATGACTTACATATCAAAATCAGTTGTGTAAGTTACAAATTATAATTATTGTAAAATTCACTTAATTAAATACAGAATAAGTCAGAAAACCAGAATTACTGTAGCATGGGAGTGGTGGGAACGTACAATAACGCAGTACCTGTTGAATTTTAATTCTTTTCCTAATCTAAACAACTTAAAAACAACAAACAGGATGCCCTCCTCCCAAATGTCAGAGAATCAAAATTTTGATGACTGCACAATATTTTCATAAAATGCAAATTTCCAGTGGTGGCAAAATAAGGTGGCATACTTAAGGTCTACACACTGAAAAAAACCTTAACTACTGCTGACACTGGCCTGAACTTTTAAGCAAGGAATCAGAAGCAAACCGCTAGGAATAAGAGATACAGATAATGTACCAGCAAAGTACCATGTCAAAACTATTTATCTGTCATATGTAGTTTGTTTTGGTAAAGTAATTCATCAAGTTTCACTTCATTTGACATTATTCATGAATAGAACTGCCAAACTAATTTGCATCAGACTAAGAATGAGAACTGACTGCATTCCATGAGCTGACAAGGGTAAAATGTTTGCATACTGTCGATGTGTAACAGTCCCTTTAACGAATTTTGGAATATTATTTTCTATCACTACTGTGAAAGATGCATACTGATGTGTACTCTCCAACTTAATAAGGAATTAAAATGGGAGTATTCAATATGATAAGCGAATTATGAGACCAATTAAGGTAAGGAATATGAAATTTGTTCATTAGCACTACAAAGCTCAAATAATTTACACCAAAGGAAACATTTACACTTGTTGCTTGATATACCAAGCAGTTTCAAATATCTTTGGTTTGCACGACCAAAATGTATGATCTGTGTATGGCATGTCAAGAAAGAAATTGAAACTGGATTTTAAAAAAGGCTAGACGACAATCATCACATATTTTCTTAACATTCTATACTAGTGAAAGTTAAAAATTGTGCAGTGATTTGCAATGCCTACAGGACCTCTTCAGTGCTTGGTAACCAGAACGCCTGAAAAAGTGATAAGAAAATTTACTGATTTAGTTTTAATTAATAATATCTCCAGCAACATTGATGGAATTAAAATAAAATCAACATACCACATTAGAGCATGCACTTGCCAGCATCATATATTTAGGATTAAATTGCACGCACTGCACTGGACCAGCATGATCACCATTTAAAACGCAAACTTTTACACCCATCTCAGCATTCCAAACATGTATGTGTCCATCTGTAGAACCTGTAATATTATTTTCAAACCACAATCAACCACGATGAAATCATGATAACCGAGATATCAAAAACCAGAGTTTCAGTGCATTTCATAATTATGTTTAAAGAGGCAGAAATCAAAACCACCTAACATGTTGAAAAGAAAATTTCACCGATTAATCTTGACAAAATTACATTCGGGTATTTTTGAGATTCAACACCATAATCAACTGTCAATAGGGGAGCAAATTTTAATGCACTTCACCCATGTACATGCATATTAAAAAAATTAAAGGTAGTAGGACACAAAGAATAAATTCTGCATTTTCTGTGCAATGGTGTCAAATTTTGCATAAATGAATAAAAAAACGCTTGATTCTCAAAGCTTTGCCAGCATACAATAGCAAGAGTATTAAGTCTAATAAAAATAAAATGTGTAATAATTGCAATAAAAGTACAGAGAAACACAGATAATATAAATTAACCATAGAAAATATAATTAATTGAATATAATGGTTGCAAAAACAATGGCTTACCACAAAATACAAATTGGGAGTCTGGACTGAATGATGCTTCTAGTGGAATTCGTTTGGTGTTTTGATGGCCCTATAATAAGATAACAATTTGTACAGAGTATAATATATCTTGACCTTAAATGTGTCAAAACTTTGACAGTTTTTGTGGTTTAAAAAAATTTCAACCTGGCAATAAAATGGTATTTTGGCAATTATCACGTGTGGTTTTTCATGGTTTCCCACAATTTCTCCAGGCGAATGCTGGGATAGTTCCTATATTAAATCGGCCATGACCGT
>JAQGAO010005019.1:0-14177 GCA_034697705.1 Ommatoiulus sabulosus
ATTCTTTGTATAGTGACCACCTGTGTACAGTGACCAACATTGCATATTTTTTGGTGGTCACTCTTAACAGGTTTTACTGTATAGTACAATTCTCTTGTATCCTTTTACTGCCAAAACTACTGTATATTTGTTTGCTTATGAAGTAGTTAACAGTATTGGTAGATTTGTTACATTCTTAAATTGGCTTTATTTGACTAAAATATGATCAGGACATGACCAAGCACATCATTTCGCCAGAATACACCGCACACGAAGTGAGGAATTTGCGAGAAGGGAGTCGATACGAGTTTTGGGTAACGGCTTCGACCAGCATTGGTGAGGGCCAGAGCACCAAAGTCGTTTCGCAAACCCCGGGACCAAATGGTTAGGCTTTGTCCAAAAAAATCAGTCATTGAACAAATCATAGTGGAATTTCTGGTCATTCGTTGTGCATGCTATGCATAATATTAACTAAGCAACAATGTTTCGTTAAATTAATTTTCTAGTTCCAGCACGTATTGTCGGATTCGATGAGCACATTAGCCCCAGGTGGCGTGACAATGTAGCACTGCAATGCCGCGCAGTTGGGATTCCAAGCCCAGAGAGGGAATGGAAATTTGAGTAAGTTGATTTTTAGGTAATTCTCCATAGTTGTGTTCGATAAATATTTTCAAAACAAACAAAAATATGTCATAGCTTCCTTCAGGTCCCCTTGAAAATGTTTAGAAATGGTTTAAAAAAATCCACTCCTTCTGTGAATAAGATATCGAAATAAAAATTTTGCATTTTATTATTCAAAAAAAAAATTCCAAAACATTTTTCTATATTGGTTTTTTAAAAAAATCTAAAATCACGTACATTAATGAATATAATTTCAATTTTTTTGTAGTTTTTAACATACATTAACAGTAATCAACTGATCAAATTAAATCAAGAATCATTTTTTAAAAATTTGAATAACGTAATTTTATTGGGGAATTTCCTAAAAAGAACTTATGATGGGATTAGAAATGCCATGTTAACATTAAATAAACAACCTATATTAATAGTACTATTCATGACACTAGCAATATTTAAAAAATGTCATTAAAAATGCATTTTTCTATTAAAAATATTTACTAAAATGCATGTGAAGCAATGTATTTACAGCTTTAAAATGTATTCATATGTATTTCCGAATATGTATAGATTCAAACATTCAAAGGTTGAAAGAAAGATGTTTTCTCAGAAATCTATTCTTGAAAATACAGTATATTATAGCCACTATATTTTTTAATATATTTTGTTTAACGGAAATGCATTTTAAAACTTATCGGAAAGTATTTTTAGATGTGGGAAATTACTTTAAAACTAGGATATTTTCTATAAAAATTGTTAAATTTTAGTTTTCATCGCGGTTTTTCTTTTGTAGGGACCAAATCATTTTGAGGGGTGAGCGCATATTTTGGGAAGCAGAGAACGCTCTTCAGATACTGGACATACAGAGTACGGACGCTGGCAATTACACATGTCGGGTTCGCAACCTTCACGGAACGGACAAAATCTCGTACCACCTCACAGTGCAAGGTTGACCTCACCATGCATCTTCTATTCTAACCTCTCTTCCAGTACAACCTTTGTTTGAAAACCGTCTGTTGAACAGCACATACCCTATACTTAATCGGTCTACTCAGTGTAACACTATTGTTTGTCCGCCCGCAGCGCCGCCTGGCCCGCCCACTCTCATCGTTGGCTCTGCTACAGTAACCTCCATTCATCTGCAGTGGAGACCGGGGTCAGATGGAGGAGGACCCATTGAAGGTAGGCACCAGATCCAAAACATTTAGACACAATTGTCGCAAATTTTTTGACAATTTCTGTTAAAAATTTTGTACTAATAACTTTTAGCAAGATATGCAATATTCTTGCAATTTAAAAACATGCAATTTAATGCAATTTTTCATGCAATTTAAAACATGCAATTTCTGACAAATGTCCTTTTTCTGGAAGAACTGGCAATTTCAAGTAAAATTCCCTGTTTTGAAAATGTTTCACATGTCTTGAAAATGCTCTTAATCTCAAACTACTATAATATTTTTCTGATATTCTCAAATTGTCTGGAAATGCGCTAGTCTTAACTAATGATAAAATTCGCATTATTAAATTTGTCATTGGGGAACATGCATCTTTCGATTTTTCGCTCAAAAGACTCGAAATTCTGACAACTGGTAGTGCATTTCTAACGAAATTTTATAAACTGCTATCAAAATATTGGAAAATTCTTGAAAAATCACTATTTTCGAATATCGCTCTAAATAACCCAAATAATAATTATAATATTAATAATAATAAAGTTTATTAAGGATTGAAGAAGCTTAACAAGAAACCCCCAAAACTGGATTCAAAAGTTTAATTAAAAAAAATCGTTAAGTACAAGCTTAGAAACATGCTGAAAAATACGCTGTTTTCTCACGAAGTCTACATTTTTCGCTAAATTTCGCAAAAGTGCCTATGATTTTCGGAAAATCTTTCAAATTCTCTCAGAATCGTTCCGATTTCTCGGAAAAAAAATGTAATACTTTTCCTCAAGACTGCTGCAAATATTTCCATTTTATTTTTATAAAACTCTTTATATTTCTTAGGTTTTTACTAACTTAATTTGTATTTTTTATTGAAAAACTCAGAATACACCCTTCATTACAAGAGGGATTTCGGCGAATGGGAAACCGTTTCGTTCAGCTCTAAATTAAGGTCGTCCAAATTGGATGGTTTATGGTGCGGAACCCGCTATCAACTGTATATGACAGCTAGGAACCGCATTGGGGTAGGAGAAGCCAGCCAAAGCAAAACCGTCCGCACGCAAGGTTCAGGTCAGTCGGGGGTCAAGGGTCATATGTCGCATATACAAGTAAAACCAAATGCATCCGACACTTTAAACTGTATTCTAAAATTTAATTCATTCATGATCATGGATTTGAATTAAATCATACTGAAAAGACATACCTTTTTTATATAAATTCTTACAGTGAAAGCCGCTTAATTCGATCGCTTTGGATCCAGCGATTTCGATCGAAATAAGCGATGAATGTCAAAAACACGCTAAACATTGACCTTATCAAAGTAATTTGCTTTGTGTTTGAAAAATACATATATTTAATCGTACCGGTATATATGTACTGTATTTACATATGTTTAAAATATTTGTTTTAAAAAAAAGTTATAAGTAGTGTTTGAACGGCTGAAATTTCATGTTCGAAAAAACGCAGAAAATTCATCTGAGTTCAGCCGCTGATGCATTAGATGCTTAGATGCACACTTGTACGTTGTCTGAACGTGTCCGTGCTTGTATGAAAGCTGCTCAAACTTGTTTCGAGCATTTGCGTTATGTAGACATGTGGCAATTTGATCGAATTAAGCGATGAGATGATTCAATTAAGCGGCTTTTTAACATATGGGGCAGTACGGTAAAAAAATCCGTTCTGAAGATTATGATCGAATAAAATGGCCGATCGGATTAAGCGTGAATCGAATTAAGCAGCTTTCAATGCAAGATATAAAATAAAAAAAATATATTCAGCATATAATTTCCAAATACTTGTATATATTTAACGTCATTCCCCAACTTTTTCAATTGCTTCATATTTTGTATGTTTTGTTTTGCTTTTTAGCTCCTGAACCACCGCCTAAAGAAAAATTATTAAAAGAGAATAGTACTTTTATAATGCTCAACTTGGCCTCCTGGGAAGATGGCGGTTGCCGAATTTTATATTTTGTCATTGAATACAAACCCAGATACCAAAGCGAGTGGATGCTCGTCTCCAATAACGTGAACATGCAAAAAGAACAGTATCCCATCTTGGATCTGCAGCCGGACATTTGGTACAACCTCAGAGTGACCGCCCACAACAGCGCGGGGTCATCGGTTGCCGAATACGAGTTCATGACCCGCTCACATCCTGGAGGTACTGTAAATACCAAAGACGGTCATACTCATCTTCTAGGTCTCTTCTATGCCCAGGTGGAAAAACTATATGTTGCCATGTATACCACCATGTTATCTCCCTTGTATGACTAACACATGTATGCCAATATACATGTACTGGATGTCCCAACTTAAAGGATCCACTGAAAAGTGATTTCTTAAGATTGCGCCTGTGAAAGTTCAATATTTACAAGAACAACAAAATCAAAATAACAATATCTACAGTATTTCTAAGTAACGTTCGAATATGTAACAACAAATAGAGAGTTCCACTGAACTTACCATTGATTTTGCCTACAACAGCGCCATCTATGCTAAAATTTATACTGCCATTTTGTGCCCTAAAACAACTATATTCTAGAACTATTTGTCGTAACATGATGATTTTTCGAGATGTTTTAGTGGATCCTTAAAAATGAGGCATCTGGTATTTGTATTTTCTGGAAATGCACGGAGATATTTGGATCATTTATGATAATATTTTGCATATATTGAACTAACATGATAGATGTCATATACTTTATGCCATATATGGTGTATATGGGGATATTTGGATCATTGTATCATTTTGTATGATCATATTTTGCATATATTGAAGTAACAACATGATACATATCATATGCCGTACGCCATATATGGTGTTTATAGGGATATTTGGATCATTTATGATCATATTTTTCATATATTGAACTAACAACATGATACATATCATATGCCGTATGCCATATATGGTGTTTATAGGGATATTTGGATCATTTATGATCATATTTTGCATATATTGAACTAACAACATGATACATATCATATGCCGTATGCCATACATGGTGTTTATAGGGATATTTGGATAATTTATGATCATATTTTGCATATATTGAACTAACAACATAATACATATCATATGCCGTATTCCTTATATGGTATATTTGATCATATATACCTTACACTAACAATAAAGAAATACATGTACATTAAAATGTATTCAATTATGAAAAACGCATGGAAAGATTTTGCATTAAAAACTTACAAGAATCCTGGTTTAGAATACTACACAAACATAGACAGTACAAGCTGTGACAGACAGGAGCCAAAAACTGCAAGGGAAGGACCCATGAGGAGCTCTTCAGGTAGCTTATTCCAGATACCACCCACTCTTGCAAGGGAAAAGTGATATCTACAGTTGGCACTACAATTTAGCGTCTCAAAGATGGGTTGTTATTTGTAGCAGAGGAGGGGTACCAATATACATGTATGTGAATTCATTTAATAATTTCAAACAGTACGAGATTCGATTTAATTCTAAGGATTTCCAAAGCTTAAATTACGTTTTACTAGTCACTGTTCATATGAGAGACCCTGCATTCCATGTAGTCTTTTTATAAACTTTTTTTTTGTACAGAAACGAGATATACGATATCGTTTTAAGGTAAGAATTCCAAACCCCACTAGAAACTTCCAGAGTATTTCTGACATTGGCAGCAAAAGATTGCCACTTGCAATGGAAAATAATCCAATCGAAATGTGACAAGGACTTGGTGTAAATCTGCCATAATTTAGTTAAATGAATGAGAAAATCTGTTAAATTCCACAGTGGCTCTGTCAAAGATCTAGTGGAAGATTAGTTTGCCAGAATCTAACTGGAAGATTAGTTTGCCAGAATCTAACTGGAATTATTGGCAATAACCGAGATAAATGGACAGAAACCAATGTAAGTGAAAAAACGTCTAATTAAAGTTTGATAAAAAAATTATACAAAACTAGAACCCGGTGAAAATCCAATGGAATCCCGTAAAAATCCGATGAAAACCATTGAGAAACCATTGGAAACTATTGAAAATCCCATGGAAACTATTGAAAATCCGATGGAATCCATTGAAAATCCGATGGAATCCATTGAAAATATGTTACAATCCAATGATAATCTGATAAAATTCAATAAATTGTTGACACAATCCAGTCATAACCTGATAGAATACAGTAAAAATCTGATAAAACCGAGTTGAAATCAATCACCAACTCAAATAAAAACACGAATACCAAATGCAATCTGACAA
The DNA here is from genome assembly GCA_034697705.1 of Ommatoiulus sabulosus. Classification (NCBI taxonomy): domain Eukaryota; kingdom Metazoa; phylum Arthropoda; class Diplopoda; order Julida; family Julidae; genus Ommatoiulus; species Ommatoiulus sabulosus. The sequence goes on from JAQGAO010005019.1 coordinate 5,992, forward strand.
GAATCCTGTTGAAAATGACAGACATGCTATTTAACAGAGTATATAAGAAACCTTTGCTAAAGCCTTAGCATACCCAACGGTATTCCACAAATACTGGATAGTATCCAGTGAAACTCGAATATAATTCATTTGAAATCTACCAGAATTCAATTATATCCTGCAAAAATTTAGTGTTCATATCAATATCATTTGACAATATCAAGAAAACGTGAACAAAGATCGATCTAATTGAAACCTTTAAAGAATTTCGTTTACATACATTATATTAAAACAAAACACAGCTGACATTTAACAAAAATAATCTAATTTGGATGATTTCATATTTTTATTGCAGTGGTTACGAACGTTGAGGTGACGGAGAAAAATGATAAAGGAGATGATTATTTAGATCTCAAAATTTTATTTCCAATTCTCGCTTTTTTGATCGTCCTTATCACCGCCATCGTGGCCGTTTACTGCTTCAAGAGTCAGAGGGAGAGTCCAACAAGGCATGCAGGTAAAACCATCAGAAATTGAGCTAAGATTTTCATGACATTTAAGGAATTTTTTTCACGTGTTGATCATTTTGCCAGGCACGTCGAGGGACGTAGGCAAGCACTACGAAGCCCGCTACATGTCCAACACCTTGAAGAAGCCTCCCAATATGGCCGCCGATTTTGACAAGGGTAGTTTCGCCTGTCTTCTTGCCAATCTCGATGCTCCCAATCCTTCCGCGCCCAAAATTCCCAGAAATGGTGGTCCAGGTAAAATTCCCCGAAACGAAAACAACCGAATTTTCGGATGACCCATAGAGTAGAAAGGCAAAAAAAGCCCACGAAAATAATTTCCTCCAATCAGTGAGTTGACCAATTGAATGGCATCCCGGGTGTAAAAAATTAAGCATGATAATAACAGTAATATTCAGACTGATCCAAAATACCAAATGTCTATTCCCACATTTCAAAAAATACCTTGGGATAAATTTCAAAATGCAATTCCGGTAAACACATTCACGTGCATGTTGATGTGAAATTGTAGAAACATTTAATACATTGAAGAAAAAAACATTCACCAATGAATGCCGTATCATTAATGTAATCTAGAATCATTTAGAATTACATTAAATGATCCAATTTATACATATTTCGAAGTATATTTAAATATATATATATTACAACAAACGCATTTTCATAACCTTTATTTATTAGAAAAATACATTTCTGACAAATTTATTTCTAAGGTTATATTTTAGATGTGGATAATGCATACCGAAATGTGCTCATATATTGTGATAATGTATAAGGACATATTCCACTAGACCCACTACTTGCTGTGTATGGTTTTGTAAAAAAATACTGATGTAGTGCAATGCCAAATGAAACGCGAGCATACCGTATATGTATACATGTATATATATTGCTCGAAACAATTCTAAGGTCTAAAAGCATGCATTGCAGTCCAGAATTATGTCCATGTTTGTTTAAAAAGCCTCCTTTCAATTCCTTTATGTGTCAATATATGGATTAAAAGCATGTATTGCAGTCCAAAAGTAAGTCTGTATTTGGTTTGGAATCATTTCTATCCCGAAATACCTCGAATGTCACTATGTAGCTTGGAAGCATGGTCATGTATTGCGGTCCCAAAATGGGCTTTTAAATTGCTTCAAAATAAGTGATGTTTTGAAAGATGCATGACCAAATCAAGGCGTGTCCATATATGGATAATGTCCATTAATTTAAAAATGAGTGTTGTGGATATTTGTCTTGACTGGTATATTTTTGATCTAAAATATGAGATGAAAATGTCCTTAAGTAATCCATATCTTTTTTCACCCGAGATTATTAGTCCAACTCACAAACGTGCTTTTTCACTGGATAAGCAATGAGTTTTATAAATGTCAGAATGACAGTAGACTCATTTTTAATCTTGTGAAAGAGCAAGTAAGTGCAAGTATTGATTTTATTTACTGAAATCACTAAAATATCCCGATTTCGTTTTCAGGAGGAGATGCAGTTGGAGGTGGAGATGAATTACAGCCTTATGCAACTTATCAGCTTCCAGCTGATGGAAAAACAGAAAATTTCACCGCAGAAGATTGGAAAAAGTACGAAATTTACGCCGATGGTCATGGAAGCGAAAATCCAGATTCTAGTAGGGCAGTAAGTGCATTTTTCACAAAGTGAATTTTATTTCTTCAAAGAAACTGTGTGACAGTTATTCCATGAAATAGCAAACACATGTACAGGTATATAGTACATGTGCACAGGGTGTTGATTTTAATGTCATATTCACAAACTGTAAACCACATCTTTCTAAAATTTATACCAATTGTAAACCATATCTTTTCAGAATTTATAATAGCCATGAATTTTATTTTTTTCCATTTGTTGAAACAAAAATTCGCATTAACCAGAATTTGAATTTTCCTTTTCTATGAAAGACAATTCGCATATTTCATTTATCTGAAACGTAATTTGCATTTTCCATTTCTATGAAACGTGATTTGCATGTTCATTTCTATGAACTATAGTTCGCATTTTTTATTTCTATGAGCATAATGGGCTGTATTATGAGCTATATATATACAGTATATATGTTCGCATTTTTGGTTTATATGAACCACAGTTCGCATTTTCAATTTCTTTGAACAATAGTTAGCATTTTCCATTTCTATAAACCATAATTGGCATCATCCATTTCTATCAATTTCTATTCCATTCATATTTTCTTTAAGTCGTATACCTTCACATTTCTTTTCTCCATTCTTACTAATCCTAATTCTTCATTTTTTTATTTCTACGAATCATATTTCGCATTTTGCCGTGCATAGAAACCATGATATAATTTTGTATTTCCACAAACCATAATTCATATCACTATATAAATATATTTTTTTACAAGGCGTAATTCATAATCGATAACTATCGGTAATCCTGATTAATAGACACGTCTAGCAAAAATATTTTGTTATACTTGTTTTTTTTTTAAATTTTGCACTGGGAGTCTCATAAAACCAGCTTCGAAAACAAAAGCATTAATTTACATAAATTATTAAATATATTGACCACGATTGATCCTAAACTTCAAATTTAAATGAATTCTGGAAATATATTAGTTAGTCCATTTCGATAAACAGGTAGGCAATCATTGCTAACATGGATGCACTGCGGGATTGCCATCTATCAAGGGGCACTTTTAAATAAAACTGATGTTTTCAAATATTTTTTTGTTTTGTTTTAGGTGGGCTCTGGGTCTGGATCTGGCAACATTTATCCTATGCTGAAAAAAGAAGAGGGCCAAGGCCCAGATTCTTCCCTCTCCGACGACCAGGGTAACGCTCATTGGCAGCAGCTTGTTGATCTTCATCTTACACAGATTCATCATGTCTTAGGTTACTTTTCATTGGGTCTTTGAATGATGTGGATTCCTTTAAAACCCCCTTAAATACCACACTTATCCTCCATAAATCTACCCACATGTCAGTATACCTTGCACTATTCACTTAATTCGGGGAAAAAGGCACTTTTTTAGCTCGAACCCAATTCCCTTACCTACAACGGTTTTAAGATCAAAGGTAGCCAAGACTTCACATACTGTATTTGTGTAAATGAGGCCCACTCAAGCTTTTGTTTTCATGCAGGGTGATCATAAGGTAGTTCCTCATATGAAAATTCATTATATAAATTCGAAGGAGCCATTTCAAATTTATTTCCATGCTTTGATACACCAGTTCCTATTTTTAATTTGACAACATTTATTAAGTCAAGTTTTTCGATAAAACGTTTCTAAATAAATGGGTTTCATGTAAATTTGAAAGAAATGAAGACACTTATTCGAAGAAATTTTTATACAGGAATATTTTAGCAATCAGAGTATTGTTAAAAAGATAATGTTAACTTTATTATATAAATTACAAAACATATAAATAATTAAAGTGTATTAAAAATTATTTACTTTGTAAATATTGTTACAAATAGTTGTTACAATTGTTACAAATTTTTAGACATTTGGTATTTCTAGTGCTGTTTTAAGTTATACAAAATAAAATCAATTATTTAAAATTATGAATTGAATTTTATGGTAAATACAGTGGTTCCAGGAGGTCTCTGAAAATTGTTTGGTCAGCCTCGTGCAATTTCTTTGGAAATTTGGTGGAAACTCTGTACTTACTGATTGTTCAAACCAACAGTTCAAATTTCCGAAAAACGCACGTTTCTATTTTATGATCACCATGTGATGCATTTCGATTAAATTTGTTAGTTGCACACTTGATAATTTCTGACACATTTAACAAAAGCATTATCATATCCAATGTTGAAAATTATTGCTAAAAATTTTACAAATTTTGGACAACCACAAATGTATATGTAGTTATCAGTCCGTTATTTCCTCTCACTTAGCAAAGCTTGTCATGAAAAATATCTCCTAATTTATTTTTTGAATTAGAAGCGCTTAGAAATTATGAACAAATTTTTAACACGAGATATGTTTTTCCCAGAATTATAATCTGGTTGATGTTAGTGTTTTGATAAATGTCAATAATACATTATTTAATCACTATTGATGGAAATAAATGTGCTTTGATTGTTGCTTATCTTTTGTATCAATGTGAGTAAACGGATGAAAACAAACATTTGCTATGATTTCACGATGTCTATTAGATGTTTTTGGATTAATCGTAACATGTTTTACTTTTATCCAAATTGTTTTCCAGAGTACGCAAGTCCGGTGCGAAGTTCGGACACCAGTGATTCAAATTCAGGTTCTTGCCAAGCACCAGAGGGCGCTGAAGCAAACATGCAAGGTCAAAGGGGGTCACGTCCAATGGAGAAATTACGGAAGCCAGGGAGAAGAGCAAAAGGCTAGTGATACTGGAATTAAAAAATAAATAAAATGTTACAGATATTGTATCTAAGAGTAAATGGAAACGCTGATTTTGAGTAGTATTTAAGTCATGCGAAACTAAATTGAACTAACAATTCAGTTTTTACGTAAAATAGATGTTATTTACCAAGTGAACTTAAATGTTTTTAAACAAGTTTAAATTTAACCAAAGTAAGCTTAAAAGCCTGAATTTGAGTAAAGCAAGTAGGCTACAGTAGATTTATGTAATAATCTAGTAGTTATAAAACTTGAAAACACATACATGTAAGCAAATAAAAAATTGCAATGAAAAATTATCTGAATCTCACCAACTTTAGTTTAAATCATATTTTAAATAAATTCCAATGCCTTTAGTAACTTTTACTAATTCTCAAATAAATTTACACTTAAAATACGCGAGCTACTATGAAGTTGAGTAACGCTCATTATTAAAGTTACCATTAAGTAAGCTTTAAGTAATGTTGATTGAAATTCAAAGCAGGTTTTAAATAAATTTCATCCACATTTTTCGTGAAATTAAAGTTTCTAAATGAACTTATAGCATTTTTAGCGACTAAGCATAACTTTTAATTTTATTTAAGCAACTTTTAGTTATAATAATATGAAATATATAAAATATTACCCAAATTAAATCGTCAATTTAATCTAAGACGAAAATTAACTAAATTATTCAATTAAATTAAATAGCTACACTTCACCAAATGAGCATGAATAACTTTCAAAACTAACTTTAAAATCCCTTTTAAAATATTTTTTTAAATTATTCATGTTCATTTGCTCATGTGCATCAAATGAACATGGATTATTTAAAAAAATATATATATATTTTAATAGGCTTTAAACGTAAGTTTAACATCAATTTCAAGTAAATTTAACTGTTAGATACGTTCAATTACCTAGTCTACTGCAAGAAATATTACTTGTAAATCAAAAATTTTAAACTTTGCACATTTATTTTTGCTTTCAGTGCCAGATTTAATTTATAGGAGGCAGCAGGAATGCTGCGGCAAACCACTAACGCCTCCTTGTGATGAATGTGAAACGTTATGTAGAGTTCAACCAATCAAAATTCCCAGACCCCAATTAGAAAAGTAAGCGTACATTATTATTTTATAAACACTACAGCATTAAATAATCCAATGAAATTTAACCCGGCTACTAATAGAGGTCGTTTTGCTTGCTTTTTAGACCAAGTGCTCCTGCCGCAGAAACCACTATTGATTCTCAGTTCAGCTTTTTAGATAACATGGGATCTTCGCAGGAATCTTCAGACACAACCAAAAAAGATGAAAATGGGGATAAACAAAGTTCCAGGGACAGTTCGTCAACGTTAGTATGACACTGATATCATCTCACAATATTTTTATCAACACATCAGAACCTTGATTTGTTCAAAGTGTTCAAAATTTATTAAATTAAAATAGATATATTGGTGGGCCATAGAAAATCAATACATTTTAACAGGTCAAGTCCTGTAAAAAAAAGTTCAAACAATGTAAATGAACAGTTTAAGTGCATGACGTGCGTTACAAGTCAAACAAGTTCAAAAACACATGTTAAAGATACGTTATATCTTAAAAACTTGTGCAATTTATAGTAAACCTTGATAGTGCCCCGTTAAGGTTTAAATTTGGATTAATTTTCATGAAATCTCTCTTACAGGGACTGTGAAAACAGGCGGTGAAACGTGTACCGGAAGTGGTTTTGTACAGTTGTCCAATTAAGAAAAAAAAAGTGACTTTGTTAATGTTTGTTATCGGTGAACAAAAGACAATCAAGAAATTGGGTAAACGATGCCAACTAAGCAGCCACCACGCCGAAAACGAAGTTGTTCAGCAAATGACGTCATTGCACTCACGGGTGTTCATAAAGTCATCAATCGATGGGAAAATACTCGAGACGCTGACGAGCTATCAACATAATGTTGCGTCAAAAAAGTCTACTTACTCAAAAGCCAATCAAATCCATTATTTAATACCATGCTTATCACAATGTATTACTTATAAAAAAAAACAGCGAAATAACTTTTAATATAGAATGAATTTCATTATTTAACACGTGACTGTGTATTTCATTTAAGGCTACTGCAACATGATTCATGTAGGGCAAGTTTTAATTTCAAATTCTGAATTAATTTTAATGACATATTTTGGGCTTAGGGCTTCAGTGATTTGCATTAAATAGTGTATTTAAAAAGGGATAAAAACTTTTTGACCAAAAACGTCAAATTAACTGGTGATTGTAGGCTACTTTAAATTTACGAACATGTTGAAGTTGGCAATTTATTTCAATGTTTCCAGAAAGTGTTTAAGAACGAAACAAGGTAAACTCACTACTGACGACGCAATCAGGTAATTATCCTTTAACTTTTACCTTTATCGGTAGAGGGCCGAAATAAACCGGAATCAAAAACATTCTCAAAAGTGCAACCTCGTAATATATATATTTTATTTAAATATTTTAATAAATGCTTGCGATAGGAAAATTTCGAAACTAGAGTAACCTTATTTAAAAAATGTTTAGTATTAAAATGATTTAAAAGACAAGTATTTTAATTTTTAAATAACTTAGAGAATATCTTCTTTAACAAAATCAAGATGTGAAACCAATTATTGCATTGGTCTATTTTCGTTATACTCAAACAGCAGCTTTGCTAATCCTTTGTTAAATTTGTTAAAATTTTACATTTCACCGTTATGACGCATTTCCTCCGATGCGTCAACTACGTCGTGAAAAATTCTATTCACTTTTATATTATAGTAGGTTTTAACGGTATATGGTTAAAGGATCTCATTAAAGTAAGCTCAAGATTTCAAACACTTTTAAATGTTTTATGAACAAAATAAAGAATTTGGAATCCTGAATCTTCTTAAACCAAATTTTAAAGCCAATGAAGCATTTCTTTTCGAAACTAACACTAGTAAATACCTACAACAGGAAACCGATTTTCTCAAAGTTAAATTTATCCATGTAAGTAAAGCTATTACTCATTTAAAAGACGCAATACTTGTTAAAAGGTCCTTAAAAGGAGTATTCTATATTAAATACTAGAAATCTCCTCTGAAAAATATACATGTATAATACTATACTTTCAAAAGGCGCAATAACTATACTATAAAGAATAAATACTCCTAAAAGGTGCATAGTATCTTAAAGGAGTATGAGCATAATACCTAATAGGAGTATGAACATAATACCCAAAAGGAGTATGAACATAATACCCAAAAGGAGTACGAACATTATACTCAAAAGGAGTACGAACATTATACTCAAAAGGAGTACGAACATTATACTCAAAAGGAGTACGAACATTATACTCAAAA
>JAQGAO010005020.1:0-14176 GCA_034697705.1 Ommatoiulus sabulosus
GGGAAATTCAAATGAATGTCATATTCACAATTCCTGTAGTTATTTACCTTTGTTAGCCGTAGAAAAACAATTGTTTACTGAAAATATTTTCATAAATTTGTTTATTTGTATTTCCATAACATATTCCATTTTTTTGAATAATCAACTTTGAAAAGAATCCATTTGCTTGATCGGCACCTTTGCATCTGAGCAACGGAAAACTGTTTCATTGTTTTACAACAAAAAACCGGAAATATCAAGAAAATAACTAGTTTCGTTCCCTGGAGGACAAATTTTGGGATGATGGGGTAATATTCTTTTTAGAAGCTAAAAACATTACAGATGTTATGACATGTAGTAAAATTCATCTTGGGCAAGTGGCTACTAAAATCGTAGGCTGAAATTCAAGAGTTTCCAACGTTTAAGGTCTGGTGAAATGCATGGTATGCGGCCTTTCACATCTATTGAGATTGGACTTCTTGGGTATTTCGAGTGAAACCAAGTTTTTCCTGCGATGTCCTACAAAGGTTTTAGTCTGATCTGAAATTGAGAGGAAAGGCAATTTTTACGTTTGAAACGCACTTTGACCGCAAATAGCAGCTCCGTACCTATGCCCAGCGTTTGGATGAATAATGAATCGGTGGGGATCTTTCCCTCGGTGAAAATCCAACGCTTGACACCATCCAAATCGTGACGTGACACCTCTCTCTGGAAACACGTAATAAAAAAAGTAATGAAAGTAGCTACAATGAAGCATCATTTCAAGGAATTCGCTATATACCAATTTCTGATAGTACGAACTCATTTCCAGTCCCCGTCCTAGATTATGGAGTTTAAAAAAATTTACCTTCCAAATAAGAACCAGCCCATACCATATCTACTTTAGAGAAGGTACATTTTCACCTGACCTATCCAACCCTTGTATCCTTTGTTCACTCCACCCCCCATCATGGCACAATTTACTGACGTCATGCTCAAACCCAACGATCAAGAAAATAAGATCCTACAACCAACAAAAAAAACCTAATTCATTCAAAGAATTCCTGGAACTCTACCTAACTAACCTTACTGAACCAACCCTATGGATGCTTTATAGAATTGCACTAACCTATGGAACTAAACAACTCTCTCTAATCACAACCCCGTGATAATTTATGCTCCACAGATATCAATATATGAATCTTATTGCAATATATGATTTACAATGTTTATATATAGAAATGTAAATGTCATAGGAGCTGAGACTCCTCGTACAAATAAAGTCTTCATAATGCGAGTTCTTCTTAATGAGGTTACGCATTACCGTGCATAAAATTATTCAGTCATATCACATTTGGCAAAACAGAACATTTCATGTAAAAACTGTTAATGGAAACTAATTTTTGGTGTTTGGTGCACCCTATACTTGTATAGTACAGTAGCCTGGTTTTAAAACAGGAGCTAGTGCGAAAAATCACGTGACATTCGTGTCACTTCGTAATAAACTTAAAATCGTAAATTTCGTTAAGTCTCAATGAAATTGAGAAGAAAGAGGGCTTTAAAAGTGGGGATAATTGGCAAAGAAAACGAAATTAGAAAGCAAATTCGCTTTAGTGTCGAACATAACTTTTGAACGGCGTTCGCTTGCCATTTCAATTTGTGCCAATTTAGCAAGAAACGAAAAAGTAGAAGGCGAATTAAGACTCTGCTGGAAATCTCATAGAAACGACAATCCTTTCATTTTCTTACTCGGCAGGGTTATTGGTCGTAAAAGCAGGTTGCAACAATTATCCGTTTACAGAAGGTGTTTTTTTCTCTCGGTCATATCGAGAAAACAGTATTTTAAAAGTCAACTGGTTTTGCCTCAATATCTGATATTTGATAAGACGAAACAGAAAAAATGATTCACTTCATGAAACTTGCATTAAACTTGGAATTATTTCTACTCTTTCAACAGCACAATAACGTCGAGTAAAGCTAGTTTATAATAGGTAAATGTCTAGACATTTAAAATCTTCACAAAGCCGTGCAATATTACCTAAAATTAAAACATTGATTTCAGATGACGTGAAATCATCGTGAAATTCCCAGTGCATTTTCAAAAGCAAAAGTAATTCGAATCTAGCATTTAAAAGCGCGACATCCCCTTTCTGTCACTAGGGATGTTGTCAGATGACAATGACAATTTGCTATTCTTATGTAGTAGGTGTAGGTTTACATCTTCAGTATCGTTTATCCTAAAGTTGCTGCACTGTTTAAAAGCGTTGTCTGACAGTTTTCTAATTCATTAATTTTCATCAAAAGAAGCTCGATATATAGGTATACTTATTGTAACGATGATACATGCGCGATGTCAGTGTGGATAAATGTAACATTAAAGTCCAAATGGATTATTGGTTATTTTTCGGCAAGTATAAAGTATAATAATTCATTTTCTTTAATGATAAATGCTTCGCTATTATGCTTTTACGTAAGTCAAGTTGGCATCAACAGAAACCTATTTTTACCAAGACCATTTGCCTCGATCATTTATATTGCATGTTCATGCATACATTTATACCGGGCAACCCATTATAAAGTATTCACAAATTCGAATGTTACGTAAATATTGACCTATCTTAGATATTTTCCGCATGAACATGTACTTTATACATTGTTTACGAAATTTAATTGTACAATAGACGAGAAATAGTCAACATATTGTACATGAAAATGTACAGCTGTACATGTTCGGATATTACAAATTTTTGGTTAAAACGAATGGATTTTCCTGTTCCCCAATCGGACTGCATTATGAATTTGGAAAAGTTAAGGCCATATAGTAACCCAATCGATTTTATTAAATTATTACACACAAATTGGTATTATAAAAATGATGGGTTTTCAAAGCCAATTAATTAAAATTACCCATTTTTAATCCTAATTCCGCCTTGGTAATTAGGTCGACATTGTTTAATTAGTCTTTTTATTACAACAAATGCTCTTTAAGTTTCTTTTTTCAAAATCATACCTCTGCAATTAATCAAATAAATTAAAAAAATTATCGAAAGATGGACTCATTTGTTTGGTTGTACATTTATTTTGTTTAATTACTTTACTTAATACAGTAAAACCTGGAAAAGTAACCACCTTCGAATGGTGACCACCTGTTTATGTTGACCACTTTTTAGTTTATTGATTTTTCTAGTGTACATTTACTTCATAAAAATTCTCTATATAGTGACCACCTGTCTACTGTGTACAGTGACCAGTATGTGTTGTCTTTTTTTGCAATTTTTACATGGTCAATGTACCTTAAAGAGTGATAAGAAAACAGATGAGTCACCTTACATCCTGTTTTAATCCTAGTGGTTCTTAAATAATTCAGCCAATCATGTTATTCAGATCGAAAAAAATCACTGAAAACATGAAGCAAAAAGCATTTAAAACAAGGTAAACTTGATAAGGTTTTCTTAAAAAAAAAATGTGTAATAAGGCAATAAATATTCTGTATGTAATGGAAATGATGATTATGTACTTTTTTAATTTTTTTTTACTACATGTATTACAGTCTACCCATATAAGTACAGTGTGTACATGTTCATTATTTTTAATTTAATTCAGGCATTCTTTGTAAAGTGACGGTCACTGTTAACAGGTTTTACTGTACCAGCATCCGAAAAGATACAAAGGATCCAATGAAATGATCCTTCGAAAAGAGCGTTGAACGTTATGATTATTAATATTTAAAACAATTCATTTTTGTTATCTTTTGTTTAACTTTAAAAAAACATCCCAACCGTTGTTGGATTTTTTGGCAATATCTGCTGAGAATAAAATTTTATGTGTCCATAAATTCATGCATGGATGTGTTTATTTAAGGCCCGGCCTTAAGTAACGTAGCTTTATTGACCGTTCCTAACCTCTTACGTAAACACTAACCGAACGCAATAAAACGACACTAAATCAACTCCGTGTCGTCTCTTTATGCATCATTCATAAGCGTTATATCTGCAATTGCTTTTCATCCCATCTAAATGCCAGCAAGAACAAACAAAAACAAAGCCCGGGCCGTACGTCGTGCACCATTTTTAGAGGGAAGGGGGGGGGGAAAGAAGTAAGGTTAAGTAGGTCAAGTATGTCAAGTATGATACATTATAATCTATAGTTCTATACGGACGAGCAAAGTATATTGAAAAGAAACGTTTCCAATTACGATTTATTTTAGTTACTTTTAGTAGACGGTATAGCAATCTTAGTATAACGCCAACAGCGTATTTCCTCTTTATAATTATGTCAAAATATGCGGGTGAAAACACGACAAAAAAATACGTTTCAAACTTAATGAAATTGGCGCAGAATATGAAAAGGAAAGTGAAGATGATAGGCTGGTAGATTCTCTCTCCATCGTACTAGTGCAGCTTCATCGACAATGTCTGGATTAAATAAACTGCGTGAATTGAGTAGGACATGAGTCGGAGTTGTGGCATATCTGCTAAATCGCATTAATGCTACATTGAACCGCTCGTTCAAATAAAAAAAAATCCGAAAAAACACTAACGAGATAATCAAATTATCCAATGCGAAGAATGAGCTTGTAATGAAGGCCTATACTAGATATCTATATAGACGTACATCGTGCATAGAGTTGCTTTCAATCATGCCATCATGAAATCAATGGACGAGAAGAATTTGCATTACTAATGCTTCGTTCAATTTTCCATTTTATTTCAGCCTTCTGCCGACATGTCGAGTACATTTTTGTACTCGACACATGAGTTATATACAACTAGCACGAATTCATAAAGCTGATAGCTTTGGCAAGTAAACCTCGTTGAAACCAGGCAAAAAAGTGAGAATCTGTAGTCATATGGCATTTCTTAAAGCCCGTAAACTTAGGAGGAATCATATTCATAAGTCCATCCCTAATATATTGATAAGTAATATGTGCTATATATTTAAATAGAGCATACTCTTACGAGTTAGACGAATATTACATTTATCTTTTCGTTTATAATTTATATAAACTATAAATTTAAGCGCGATAATATACAATTGTACATGGAAGGTAATTCATTTTGGATAGCACGATTTAAAATGACTAATTTAAGATTAATTAAAAATAATAGAATTGATTGTAAATTGCAATTTTTTTCTTTCTAAAAATCGATGTTTTTTCGTAAATAAACGATATTTTTTTTGTTAAATATGAAAATATGGACATTCCATAAAACGATGAAACATTGTAAGTGTACGTTCAAAACGATATATCGTACCTTTAATTATTACAAAACTCACAACAATAACGTTTTAAAACACCACTGTATATTATTTCACGTCCAAAATTCTCTTATTTATTTATTTATTTTATCTCTTATTTATGCAGCCACGCATTGTTTACGCTGGTATATCATTGTCAATATTTTCATATCATATTTATGTTTATTTAAACGTGTTCAAAGGTTTTCTCGCATTTTCCTGATCATCAGGCTATTTTCATAATTCGGTCAACTTCATTTCTTGAATAATCGACCAAAGACCCGAATAATCGGGTCTATTGTACTCGATTCGCGTATTTAAAAAGCCATGGGCGTATGCAAAGTATGTAAATAGGGGTTTGGGTGGTCGAACCTCCCCCTTCCCCCCCCTCGTCGTACACTGAAGTATAGGCACAACCCTCATGCATGTATATACACATTAGGTTGAATCCCCTCCATTTAAAATGTAAACTTACGCCCCTGTTAAAAAGCACGATAAACACTATTGAATTTCATTAATACATACACAATTATTGCAAAATAATTGTACTATTTTCCTGAGCACCTATCCTAAAAGCTAGTATTGTTACCATTTGCCATTGCATATACAGTTTAGGGTAAATACCAACAATGTTAAAAGTACGCTTTTCAATCGATATCAGCCTTATTCACTGCACTCACAAACGAAAAACAGCTACTGGCTATAATTTATCCAACACAATCGAAGCTCTTTAAAAAGTATTGTCTTGGACCGAAGTAGGGTCATCTATAGATAAATTTTAAACGTATCGAAGAAATAAGAAATCGAAGCAATTAGTTCACTATTCCCAATACGACGGTTATCTTCCAATTAAGGAAAACCATAGAAATTCAAACATACGAAACCTATAGGGCATCTTATTGGCTAAAAGCAGCAATGAAGTATCTAACCGGACCTTCAATTAACTAGTAACTCAAATGACACTTCATTTAGGCCGCGTACCAGCATCGAAATTGAATAAAAGGGAATTCCCAATAGAACAGAGTAAATAATCAGAGCCAATATTGGGAATTAAATTTCCTTGTTGGTGTTTATTTCCGTGGTTCTGAAATGATTGTTATCGTACAATAAATAAAGAAGAAAAACGAAATGAACAATCCCTAAGCTTACTGATGAAGGTTTTTGATGCGCATAGCTATTAAACTTTGACTTTCTATGGTTTGATATTTTTCAAAGTCATGCTGTAATGACATGCATGCAATTGCAGTATGAGTAGTTATGAAAGTCTTTGCAGTAATATAAACACGTGAAATAATAAAACGTATTACAAAAAAAAATGAAAATGAAACATTATTCGAATGAAACAAATTCATTGTCTACAATCTAGGATCTCTGAAAAATTGATTGAAAAGACTTTACACCAATTTTTCAGAAAATATTAATTTAAAAATTGAACTACGAACCAAACATCGAATACGATCGAGTGGGAAAGTTTATACTATCAGCACACTGATTTGGCCTCATTTACGCTCGTATGTTCGGTGCTACATATGGGCAAAATAAATATGGTTCAAACATTTAAATATCCGAATACTTCATATTATACTGTTTGTCACTTTCACATTCAGGTAATAATAGCATAACTTCTATCTCTTTAATTTTAGTAATTTATTATCACTTCATTAAATTCAAAACCTTTGTCTCAGTAATTTACCCAAAGTTAAAAATTGCCGATATACGGAAATAATATGTACGTCTTCGTCAAAAGTTTACTGAGTAATCTATTAGACACCAATTTATTTAAAGGGTTAAAAACATATTTTTATATCAAACAAAAATTTCGTATTTCCACAGCAAAAAAAAACCAAAATGTTTTTCTTAGCCTTTTCAAGACCTAAATAAAATTTAATTTCACCAGAATTCAATTTACCCTCTATCTTCACATTCGTCAAAAATCCTGTGAGAGAAAACCTCTAGCTACTCATTTAACGATTTTTCTCTAAGTCGCGAAACTGTGAACACATCGACTCGTTTTATTCGCCTCTGCGAGACCTTTATAATTATGCTCGATAGAAAAGATCGTGCATCAGCAATGATAGCGGGTCATCGTTTCCGAGGAGTTCAATCGGAACTTCTCCCCAAGGAGCAATCTTTGACGATGTATCCCAGGGCATTTTCATTAGACCATCAACTAACAACTTCTCTTCGCTGACCAGATCAACTCCATTCATTCCATGCAGCTTGATCTTTTATTCAATTAGCGACCGTGTTTTCAATGCGGCCCCTTTTTTATTCAATCCTAAATCATGATGGTGGTCGAAATAAGACAAATGACTACCGTCTAAAGACCGTAATTACTTTGGTTTTTTAATGGAACAAAAAAATATATTTCTACGAATAAAACGCGATTTTGTGAGTGATCTTTTTGCGGGGGAAATATAAATTGAACGCTACGGAATAAATCTGTTGAAGGGGGAAATAAAAAAGGTTTGAATTTGGAATGGCTGGCATGGCATGTTTCAAGGACATGTTCTAGAACCATGAATTAAAAGGTTCTTGTTCTGTTTCCTGAAATTAGCGTATGTTTTTAAGTATTTCGTAAATTTTTTGAGCAAATTTTCGTATGTTAAGTGGAACTAGGGGCTCCATTTAAGAACAAAAATTGTGCCCTGCTTCACTCCTTAGCGTAGAAGATTTACAAGATTAAACAAGGTACAGTGACTAAAATGTGAGCTCGACCGAAAATACAGTTTCTCAGATAATTAAGCAATGTAGAAAGATTACGTCGTTAACGATGTAATTACTGTATACTGCAAATGTTGCAAATTAGCCGTTTTATTTAGAAAAAAATATCATTTCCTGTTGGCCGCCTTGGTTTATCGGGAATCTACTGACTTTATAACATTTTTAAAAGTTAATTAAATATATAACAAGACATGCGTTAAATTCATTTCAGAATGAGTCCAAATATTTTACCCGAGTATTGGAAATTTCTTTTTAAGTATCCTCGTGTATAACTTTCGAACCGTATACTAAATTATTTATCGACGACTAATTACCATTGCTGCGTGGAGGGCAAAACATATCTTGACATCTAACGTTATTAATGTCTTTTCAGGTCAGAAGGAGGTTACTCTTAGGAAGCCAAAAAACTGATGAAATTAAACATTTTAAACGAGTTTGGCTGCAGACCAGGAAATTTCCTATTGATTTTCCATGATCGATTTGAATGCAGTTTACACAAACCGCGCACAAAGTGACCTTTTTTATCTCGAAATTGCGAACTGGTCTCTACGGCCTATTCAACGTCGAGCCCCTGCCATACAAACTGCCAGGCAAAGATGCCGAAAATAAATCTTCCGAGAAGTAAAAAAGCTTCACTTTCTGCCATTCCGCTTGACATTCGCTCGATTTTCCATCTAGATGAGTGCTAATTCGGTTAGGCCTAACACCGAGTGAAATATACAATGGAGGAAAAATTGCCATCATCTTCCTCCGCCGATGCACTCGAATTCCGGGGGCCACGACATCAACGTCATTCTTCCCATGTTCCTATTCAACAACTTCGGCTAATAAACTGACAATATCGCACAGTCCCGAGTTCTAGGACGGACAAATTGGCTAATCTATCCCCAACTATTAAATGCCAATTGACATGATGCAAGAAGCGAAATGCAACAAGAATCGGGACTTATGTTTCTGACATGTCTCCTTCTCGCCATTCCTCGCTGGCCGACGCCGCATTTCTGCTAAACCTTTATTTTTGATGGCTTTAAAATCCTAAGAGGATTGCTCAAAAGGAAGTCTTAAATGCTGCAGATTTAATCTTGAACGAATAAGGTTTTGTGCATCGCTGGCGACGCTTTTCTTGCCCACTTGTTACTCGCACAAAAGTGGATGCGTGTCTTTGTGATCCACAATAATATTACCCTTTTCCTCCTACATTCTTCTAACTTTTTGCACGAATTGTCAAGCTTCGTTTGACGCTAACTACCACCGTGAATTTAAATAATCAGGATTACTATATCAATCAAATAACACAACAGCTGTCCTACATGACAGAGACCACAAACCAGGTAGAATACAGTGAGTGCCGTTTAATTCGATCACGATGGTTCCAGCAATTTTAACTAAAATATTTGTCAAAAAAATGTCAAAAAACACGCTAAAAATTATACACTGTATTTATCATAATAATTAGCTCTATGTTTACAACTACATAAATATTTAATCGTATTTATATATTTATATATTTTTAAAAATATTTACGTAATACAACTAACCAAAATGTGGGCGCAATTAAGTAAGTTTTTTCATCTAGCGAGTATTTCGCTTCCCAGCAAACCACCTTTGATTGCAGTGATTGCCAGCATTTAGGGGCAGCGGACACAATTACCAGTAATTCGCTTCCCCGCAAAGCAGGTTCGATAGCAGCGATTGCCACCAGACAGGGGCAGCCATACTATAATGAAAGCCGCTTAATTCGATCACGTTGATTCCAGCGATTTTGACAGAAATAATAATAATAATAATGGGTACCTTGGTACCACTTACAGTTATACTGGTGCGGTACAGTTAATACACATATTTCATGCATGCATTTACATAAAGTGAGCAATTACAGGAGTTGTACAGTTATCACAGAGGTTATACATAAAAAAGCATTAGAAACTCAGGCCAGTGTAATCAGCAATGTTTAGTGTCCTCAACTGATGGTTAATCTTGGACAGCGTTGTTGCCATAGCAATCCTTGCAGGCAGTTTGTTCCAAATCCTGCCGACTAAGTACAAAAAAGAAATGTTGACAGATCTTTCTGGCAGTGGATCAGAGTAAATGTTTAGGATGACTTCTAAGATCATTGCCATTGTCTTGTTTTTTACATAGGAGGGGGAGCTAGAGAACGTGAGATCATTGCAGTATTTAAAGCAGCTGCAGAGGTCAATTTTGATTCTTCGGGTTTCTAGACTGTCTGAGTTTAATTTACTTAGTCGTTTCCTGTATGTTAGGTAGAATAAATAGACGATGAACGTCAAAAACACGCTACAGACTGACCTAACCAAAATAATTTTTTCAATGTTTAAAAAATACATATATTTAACTATAGGTACATATGTATTTGGATATTTATAACATTATATTTTTTTAAAAAAAAGTTGTAAGTAGTATTTGTCGTTGCCTGTTTGCTGCAAAGGCTGAAATTTTTATTTTTTAACTTATGCATAAAATCCATCCAAGTACAGCCGCTGATGCATTAGATGCTTAGATGCACTCATGTGCGTTGTCCAAACGTGTTTGTGCTTGTACGAAAGCGCCTCAAAATTGTTTAACGCGTTTGCATTACGTAGAACTGTTGAACATATGATCGAATTAAGCGATGATACAACCGAATTAAGCAACTTTATAACATAGGGCAGCATAGAAAAAAATCCGTTCTGTTTTGACCGGATTAAGCGTGATCGAATTAAACGGCTTTCACTGTATAAGAAAAATAACTTAGTAAAACTTGCAAAAAGTGGGTTGGCTGCATTCTAGGTGACGCTGCAATAGTCTAATGATAGTCAAAGTGTACTTTAAGTATACTACCTACCACCTTAGTTTGGCGAATTTCAACATTAGTTGGTTTTCAAACGTCACAAAACTAATGAATTTTCACATACATCGTATAGCGCCATCGATAATGAAGCAATTTGTAGATGAGAATAAAGGATGCTATTGGGGCAATCTCTGATGCAATGTTGGACAAACATGGAGTTTAATTTAAAAACGAATAAGCCTATACATCATCCATCCAAAAACGGCGCTCATTTTAGAATTTAGAGGATGTGAAAAGTATGCTGACATGAACGGTAACCAATTCTTGATGAGTTTACCCGCAACACACCGCGGACAAAACGTTTATACTAACAGTTTTTATTAAATGTCTTTCCTATAATATACATGTATAGGAAATAACTTATGCCCGAAAGCATTCGTAAAAAGCTCCCAAATAAAAATTGGCCCACGTTTATATTTTCCGCGAACATAAGGATATACCACGATATACCAACATTCAATATTTATTATTAGGTTTTGACAAAAACATTCCGCACCCAGCACCAATTCGCTCCTTGTCTATCTTAATTTTGAACATTTTCCATACAATTTTCATAAATTAGTCGATCCTCTCACGCACGTTTTATGTGTTTAAATTAAAAATGTGTCTTGTACCCCGGCGATAATGGGATTGCGCCACGGTTGCCAACACCTGCAGCCTCGGATCCATAACTCGTATCTCGGTTATAACGAATTCCTTTTGCTCAAAACTAAGCAGACATTAGCAACACCTTCGGGTGAATTTCTTGTGTTTTTCTCTAGTTTTTCATCAAGCATTCACAGCACGATGTCGGTGTTGTCTACAGACAATGCGATATAATGTAAGATCACGGGCGGTATAGGTTTCTCCTAAGACGCTAAAAAAAGCTCAGTATCAGCTGCTGTTTTGGATGCGGGGATGTTGAATCGCTACTTAAATAACGATCACGCACAAATTACTTTCTCATTGGCCCTACGCACATTCCTGGAATATTGAAAGCAGACTCGGGTAGAAAAAGTTGCTTTGAATATCGGAGCTAGGTAAAATATCCTGCATGTATTTCGATATCTCGTAGGCCTATATACGCCTTGAAAATATATAGTCACATTCATTGCGGTGGAAAGGCCAAAGGTAGTAACCCTCAACACACCAAACTAAAAAAAGCTTTATAATTTTCTATTTTTACATGTAAGTATTTGATGACGTTCAAACATGTTACTTTCCATATACTTGGTGTTGATGGTGTTCACATATTTCAAAATGGTAAAATAATAAAATTGTTTTGGGGCTTGGTGCTTAGAGGATTACGTCCTTTGACATTTTCACCGTGGACACCGATAAACTCAATATCAAACGGAAATCGACCACTGAAAACGATAAATTCTGCTTAGCATCTATTCAGTTTTTAATCTATTCCAAGAACATTACATCTCAAATTAATTTTGAAATGGAAAATGACAATAATGGGCCTTATTCGCATCTGTATATTGGTTGTCATATTTCCTTTAGGAAAATGTGCCTTAAAACTAGCTTGTTTTATACAAAAACTTTGTAAATAACATCAGAACATGTACATTTCCTGCGAAAGAACAATTTCAAATTGAATTCTTACAATAGATTTCGGCCATAAAAATGCGTATTTGTTTCAGAAAAATATAGGAAAAGTATATTTTTCACAGAAAAATGACAGGTGTTTTCTTTAAAAAAAATGCATCAAACTATTTTTCTTCTGAAAACTGCATAGACATAAATGTAAGTATTCTTCAGAAAATACACATTAAATCATATACCGTTAAAAAAACTTAGCACCTAGAACAATTTTCCCATAAACGTTTTGAGCATCGTCCACAAAATACAACATGTTAAAAAAATCTTTAAATACTATGCTAAAAATGCAACGTCAATAAACGGCCCCTAATTTCTCAGCTACCATATCTCTCATGCTTTTACATTGAGTGTTTTTGTTTCTTATCGATAGCCCGCTTATACGAATTCGTGCAAGCCGAAAAAAGAAACGTAATGGGTATCACATTGCAGGGTGACGTAGCACCATTGCAATAAACTGTCGCAAATTGAAAATCGATGCAAACTAAGAACGAGCCCTAACTTTTAGAAAATTGATTTGGGAATCGAAAATGATAGCTTAAAAAACACGATAAATATATCCTCTACCGAAAGGGTGGGGATGGAGAAATTAAAAAAAAAAAAGATACATTCGAAATAAGTGCATAAATAAAGGCAAATATAAAATAAAGTTGGAATCCTTGAAGCGATATCAATATAGTCTAGACTAGCCAGAAATATAAATATATATTTAAAAGAATGTGAATATATATATATAATATTGAAGGTTACGTCTGTGGGATGTTTGTGCATATTTGAATTATCAATGGCAACAAAAAAAAATTCCAAAAAGATAAAACTGTTTCTGTGTACCTCAAATTCAAACAGACTGAAGCATCATAGTTTGTAGGCAAACAAAAATAGAGCCTAAATGCGTAATATAATGTATCTATTTATAACTATAAAAAAGGTAAATAATGAATAAGTGTAAAACGCTCTATTTATATCTAATATGTTTTTCATAACAGTACGTACTAGTCGATATAATTCTAAAAACATTTTCGTATATCAACAAAAAAATTACAATTGAAAAAATACCTGAATAAGCTTAAATTTCAGCAAATATCTTAATAAACATAACTAAAGCAAAGCATACGGACGAATTGAAGGCATTACAAGAAAGTTTTTACAATTAAAAAAAACATGTTACAAGCCAGGCTTAAACGTAACATTTATAAATTTTGATTAACATTTTTAAAAAAATTGAAACTAGAACATGACGTAAAACAAAAAATAATTTTCAATAATGTATATATCTAATACCTGTATATATAATAATATATGTATATATGTAAATATCTATTTCTGTTAAAGATTTTTAAAAAAAAACTGGGTGATTTGTAAAGAAAGTATCCTATGAAATAAAAGCATATCTTTAATATGGTAAGAGATACGGTGATGATACATGTACTTTCAAAAATCCCTTAAAGTCGACCACGGGCTATCCGGAAACCATATTCCCTGTGACCATGGAATTTCTTTTCTCCGCGAGTGACCATACAATGTGCAGGCTGAATCTGCATGACACCATAGCTTAAATTGTCGAAGAAGAAAATTGTGAACAATTTCTAGGTCATACTAACTGGAATCATGCATCATATGATTGCCATAACTACATTTTTTTTTGGTTACATGCGTGTTGTCAGTGCACATTCAAAATGTTCATTAACTGCCATTGACACACAGTTATGTTCCACACTTGTAGCAGGTCTAAAGCAGTCCACAAAGCTACACTGTAAAAAATTTCTGTCTGAATTTCAGACCTTTTAAGTGTTATTTCGTTGTAGACTAATTCAAGACGTTTTA
>JAQGAO010005021.1:0-14175 GCA_034697705.1 Ommatoiulus sabulosus
TGATAAGGTCTTAGTTTAAGACATTAAAACAAAACAGCAGGAAAAATAAAAATTGCTGTCATTGTAGTCACGTTTAGAAACTTAAAATAACAAATATAAAGTAGTTTGACACTTTAAATGTCTAAATTCATGAAAAATCCCCTTTCTTGTAGGTTTAAGACAAGAAAAAGATCTAAAAATAAGACTATGTTTTTACAGTGTAGCATCGACACCGAAAAGAAAGTACAATGCGCCCAGCAGAATTTACGAAAGCTTCGGGCCAATGTGAGCTTAACCCATCTGTTTTTCTATGACAGTGAGTTGGAATTCATCCCGGACGATTTCTTGGAAATCCATCCTCTGACGTCTCTCGGTTTTATTTACGGTTGCATCACCCAAATTCCCCACCGTCTCATCGCCCCCATCTGCGGCACCCTTCAACATCTATTCATCATTTTTAGCCAACTGAGAACTTTAGGAGAAAGCGCGTTTGGCAAGTGCGAGGGCCTTAAGTACCTGAGTCTAGCGATGAACGGGATCGGGAAAGTTTCTCCGAAGGCCTTTCTCGGTCTAGGAAATTTAGAGGAGCTGGGATTTGGTTAGAACAACATCGCCACCTTCGATGGTCTGGAAGGAATCCCGCGGCTGAAGACGCTGTCCTTCTATCGTACCCATTTAAGATACCTTCTAAAAAATGCCTTCCAGAACTTGAGAAACCTGCGAAACATATACCTGGGAAAAAACGAATTAACCACCCAAGAAGGAGGAACTTTCGACTCGCTGACCAATATAACGAGCATCAACTTGTCCGGTACGTATTAGAAGATTTATTCAATAGAAGATGCTCGAGAACCTTTCCTACGATGTTTTCCCGAAACCTTTTCACCATTTTGGACCGATGAAAACAGGGTTGCTTTAGAAATTTTATTTTTAACTTTCCTGCCTTTCCTAGGGTTTCGAAACAAACTACCCTGAACAGTAATAACGTCAAGATTGACTTGCCAATTATCCACGATTCTGAAAAACTACACGGTACAATATTCACTGGTTCGCAAAATGTACTAGATACAATTTTAAAAGTCAGCATAAAAAAATGTTGAAAATTCTTCCAAATTAACATGAAAAATGTCGAAAATTCCACAAATTTAACACGAAAAAATGACCAAAATCCCCGGTGTATTAGTCATGAGTAACGACTAATTTGGTGAGTCTTTGTCATGGCTCTTTCGATTGATGATTGACTATTTACGGCGCAAACTAATTATTCGATAGTCATTAGTCGTATTAATGTCTATAACTTGGAAGTTGGAACTTACTTTATCCCTTTCGAGCTTGACAGTACTTTTAAGTACCAGCTATTCAGAAATTTATTGCCCCTCAGAAAATACTTTTGGTTGCACTGCAATGCTTTAGTGTATAGCGGAGTAGTCCTACTTTAAAATGCATTATTGTAGGGCATCCTACTGGCATTTTTTTAGGAAATTATAGCATTTTGAAAACATGGAGCTACATTTTTAAGAAATTTGCGATAATAGGCTTGAAAACAAAGTTGTTTTTAATGAATTTCTAATACTTTTAAGCGAATTTTTTTGCATCAATCTAATAAATCGCATCCTGTAGATTAAAAAAATGTCAGAAAAAAATTAGTTGGCACAAATTATGTCATTGTTTCGGGATGTTGAAATTTTAAAGTAAAATTTTGTAAAACTTTTAATTTTCAATAAAAAAATCTGAAAAACTTCAGAGAACATATTAATAAGATATTGCTTTATTTTCCAAAGTTTCAAAAAGTTTGGATAAGGGGATCCTAATGCGAGCTTGAAAGGGATTTATGTACGGAACTTTTTACAAGAGTCCAACCGAAGCAATCACACGAGCCATTACATTTATTCTAGAAAATCCTCTGATGTGCAACTGCTTGCTGAAATGGCTGCAAAATTGGTCCAAAAATCATGAAGGGGTATTAATAGCTGAATGCAGTCCAGAGAAAATCTTCCTGAAGTACATGGACTTGAGCTAATGTTGTCCAGCGAGAAAGCCGATATATAATGGCTCCACCGGACATGTCTGCAGAAAATCAGCAACAGACATAACTGTCTTTATATCGGTTCTCGCGCTTGCGATGAAGTATTATCAATTTATTTAACGCGTCATAAGTATAAATAAAAATTAAAACTATGGTTACGAATCATAAAAATGTAGGCGTATAATTTTCCAAATCTGAATTAATGCATTAATTTGCAAATGTGGTCCGGCAAAAATAATCAAAATAATCCACAGACTGCTGAGGCAGAAATACAAACCATAATTCGTAAAGTTTTTTGGTAGAAGTTTTGAAATCTAATTTTATAAAATTAAAATTCAGTAATATTTCAAAAATAATCAGAAACCGAGCGGACGTCCGAGCATTTCCGCGGTAGACACAGATTTTTTCAGAAACTGTTGAAAATTTTAAAAATATGTCCTCGTAACTTTTTGTACTATTTTGCAAATTAATCCTCGAAAATAGTCAAAAAATTGACAAATCTGGACTGAAAAACCATGCCAGTTTGTACTATGAAAAGTTTCAAAATTAAGAATGTGAAACAAAGAATACTGATGCTAAAAAGTATCGATTAAAAAGAATCGATGCTAAAAAGTTTAAAAATAGAAAAATTTAAATTTTTTTTTAACAATTAGCATTAAATGCAGAGATTGCTATAAGTTTTAAAATTTTCCAGGAAAAATGCTTAAAATTGACGAAGAAGGAAAAGTTGAAAGTTTAAAAACTGGCCCAGAAAAGTTTTAAAATTGTATAAAATATGTAATTTTTCACCATTTTGAACATCTTCAGTGGCAATATTAGCAATTTTTTTTGACATTATAACTGTTGAATTTTGCATTATTTTTATCATTGAAATTTGTAGAAACTTTCGACATATTCTTCGACAAAATTTACAGAATTTCCCAAAGATTTTTCGCTAAATTACGCGCAATATTCAGTCAATTTTTTCAGTCATCACGATTTCCAGGAAAAAAACCAACATTATGCATAAACACTGTAAATACGATATTATGTATATTAATATGTTGCATATATAAGAGAGATCGAACATTGAAAATATGGAAAATTTTAAAAAATTGAACGAAGAATACACGCGCGGATCAATTCGAAAAATGCTACGATTGAACGAGATATTTCTATGTCCTTCAGTGGTATGAGCAATCTTGAGACAATTTGGCGAATTGACCACTCTGGAAGAAGGAACCTTACAGCCGCTGACTTTCACCAGAGTACGTGTCGACTTAAATGGTAAGTACCGGAGAAGCATTTGCCAAACTTTTAACCGCTGCGGACCGGTCAAAAATGTGTCTTGGACCACACAAAAAAATCATGATAAGAGTTTCACCAAAAATTTCATTTTCAACTTCCCAGAGTTTTTCAGGTTTTAAAAACTTTAATGACTAATAACAGTTTTGTATTCGGAAAATGTTGAAAATATATACTCAGAAAAAGATGTAAAATCATGAAAATTTGTTCTCGGAAAACGTGCAAAATTTTGAACATTTCATCTCTGAAATTGTTGACAAATTTTCAAACTTGTAGTGGAAAAATTTAACAAACTTTCAAATGGGTCTTGATTTAACCACTAGAAGAATTAACTATAGTTATTGACAACAATTTACGTTCAATTTGCCAGAATTTTTCAAAATAAATCATCCGGTACCTGTTTTACCAGGACTGGGGGACCGTCGAATAAAACAAAATTTAAAAAAGTAACATAGAAGATCCTCATAACACATGCATTGATCCAAAAATAATACAAAAAACATTAATTTTTATGCAATTCGACATAAAATAAGAACAAATTTGAAAGAGTCCCTACTTTTATTTGATTTTTTTCTTCTTTAGCAAATCCTCTAAACTGCAATTGTTCCTTAAAATGGCTTTAAGATTGGTCGAAAAAACACGACATCATATACGGGCTTTGCATGCCTGAAGAAAAATTTCCGCGAAATTTATTTGAAATGTTGCAATTTTGAGCTTGGAAAACTTTTAAAATTGATAAGAAACTTTTTTTAAATGTTTCAATATTATAGAGAAAATATTAGAATAAATTTAAAATTTACGAACAATTCTTTTTAAACGTCTTGAAATTAACAGACTTTTTTAAGATTAATACAGTACATCTATATTATAGGGGAAAATGTTTTAAAATTTATAGAGAAAAATGAATTGTTTTAAAAAAACTTGTATTGGTTCGAACGAAAAAAAAAAACTCGAATAAAACGGTAGTTCTTTTTAAAGTGAAAATACTCATTTTTTGAAGCTGAAGCGTAAATGCTATGAGGTGTGGCCCAAATGTGTGGTGCAGTACAATTTCACAGATCAGATTGCCAGAAAAGTACATTGCAAAATTAAATTTATATTTTTAATGTTACGTGGCATTTTACTATAGGCCTAAAGCTACATAAGTCAACAGACTATAGTACATTCATTAAATTGTATTGCAAAATTAAAACATAATAAAAACCAACAACATCACTTGCTAAAATATGCAGTGAAATAGTCCCAGGATTATTATTAAAAGATAACCTGATGAAACATTTATTGGGAATCACCACTGTTTAAGCAAATGTCTGATGGGTTTCAATCCTTTGAGGGTTGTTCCCGTAAATCTAAAACTTCTGGAATCAATTCCCTGTGTTTAGTTTTTGGGGAAAATGGCAAACTCGCAATGAAAGGGTCTGAAGTGATGATTAATCTATTAAGTAAATCAGTATTTGCGTCAATTTTTTATGTTTTAACAGTAAACAATTTTCTATATAACCTATTATCTTTATTTCTTAATTGCCTCTTTCAGAATGTGTTCTCGATGTCTCCTGTGAGACAGGGATCAGTCGGGTTAGGGTGAAACTCTTTTAATGCACGTGAGTGAGCTGCGTACATACACTGCCGCGAGGCAAAGCAGGGCGAGAGCGAAAAGGTGACACGCAGCACACTTCCGACGAGGCCGGGCACCCCGTCCGGCGCACACAGAACAAAGTCCACGATGGTGGACGGCCAGCTTGGCCGAGAACTGGAACAGGAACAGGTTCAGTTAGTTAGTGCGGTCCCCCGCAGGTTGTCGCGGGGAGCTTCGCCTTGTTGAAGCCCCCTCGATGCACCGCGACGCCCTGATCCTAGGGGATGATCTGGGACCTCCCGAATGGTGGAACAACTTCACTGCCCGGAGTCCCTTGGCACAATCCCTCAGCGAACTTCTCTGCAGTCGCTGGGTTGCAGCATCTCAATTGCTGCTGGTGTGGAACCAAACTTCCCAGGGGGGTGGATCCTAACAGGTGTCCAAGTCTTTCTAATACCTTGGGTCTGCTTCTTCGGAAAAATATCTCTTCCGGCATCAGGCTACTGGAAAATCCGGAAAAGTCCCTTGTGGCTCTCCTCAGTCTTTCTCCACACTTGCAGGCTGGAAACCATCCACCTCCCCAGCACAGGAATCTGATTACTGGAGATCCTTCCAAGAAAAACGCCCAGGTGGACAGGTACACATCCACTCTGGTCCCTGGCAAAGGCTATACTCCTTCACTCTCTCTTTGTCTCAATTTTCTTCTTTTCTCGTCCAGTGGCGCCCTCTAATCCCCACTGGAATGTTCTGGAGGTTTCCACGACGTCAGGAATGCTGGTGACCTTAGAGGTCACGACCTGTTCGCTGCAAAGCGTTGAGTAAGCGCACGCAGCAACCCAAAGGTCAAAAGTTAGCCAGCATGCGGCGGGCGGGAATGTGAGAGGCCTTGGCTGAAGGCCGTCTCACAATGGGTAAGTGATAGCATGGAGAGTTTTCTTAATTTTTAGCATGATTCTCCTTATTAGCGCCACGATTCTCAGATTCATGTACCCCACAACACGCCCACAATGTAACCCCAGTCCCATTAGCCACGCCCACGAGCTGCATGACGTTACATGCAAGTTATCTATTGACACTTGATTTCGAATGACATGTTTTTATACGGATGACCCGATGGTCGATGGCGCAAATACCGCCGCTGTCATCGAATGCAAAGGGGATTTTCCTGGTCAAACAAGTTCCATCCGATATAGGAACGCAAACAATGGCTCTTCGCGTGACCATTGCCCAGATATTATTTACTTTTCCTCGTGATGCCTGAGCGTAGACTTGTCTCCATGAACGAACGAGCGACATTCGATCTTTCTTCCCGAAACTCTTTCTTGGGGGAGTTTTCGTTTGAATATGTCTGCTCTCTCCCTCTCTCTCTTTCGTTATGGCCCTCCACTGGCACTACGCGGGAAGTTCTCGTGTCCCCGAGTATACTTGGCGGAAGTAGAGTGGAGCCAGCGTCCGACCAAATAACGGGAATTATCCCTTCGTTTAACCGCCATTTTCCACCCTCTTTTCTTGCATCGACGCGGATGACATTGGGGAGAAATAAAATCCGCCATTCGCCTCG
The DNA here is from genome assembly GCA_034697705.1 of Ommatoiulus sabulosus. NCBI lineage: Eukaryota > Metazoa > Arthropoda > Diplopoda > Julida > Julidae > Ommatoiulus > Ommatoiulus sabulosus. Next base: position 6,427 of record JAQGAO010005021.1, read on the forward strand.
AGAAGCTTTTTAGTTCGACGATCTCGAGGCGAGAGGATTTTCCGCGCGAGATCTAAGATGCCAGCTTTATTCCACTCTGGCAACGTCTCAGGTGTGCCGCCGCTGGAACATTGGCCCGATGGCAGCCTAGTGCTTGCCAAGAGCTACTCCAGCTTGCTCGCGAGGATGCGACGAGAGCCTCGTTATGTCTCTTGAAGAAAAGCCAGAAAGTCACCTTCCTGCATGCCTCTCTCTCCACGCGGTTATGGATCGGTCATGGAGCGGTGATATGCATCTCAAATTGTTAGCACCTATAGAGTTTTGTTTGCCACTCTGCGGTGCTGCTGGCTACAGAAAAGGTAGTCCTATCTCAAAACACTGAAAATGTGCTCTACATGGAGGTGATTTGAATTTGTACAAAAAAGTCGTGCGCGCTGTGAAAAAACTCAACGGGCCACGAGATGGCGCCCGTGCAGGATATGACGAAGACCATCGAGGTTTTTCTAATTGGAAATACCTGTACTACATGTACACGTATAACGCATTAATTTCTCCTCGTGCAGTCATTTATTCTGAACGACAACCTAATTAATTCCTTACTAAATCATGTTCATCTAGGAGCTGCATTTATGATGAATTATTTGGCAGTGTTATGCGATTTCCAGAAAGGTTGCCACGCGTCCCACATTACGAGGTATACGGGTAATTAGCACCGGTTAACGGGGTATTAGCACGAACCAGTTTATTCCTCTTTGTCTGCTTTAAGACGTAATCCACATTCTTTTTCCCAAACTTTTAGCTCGAGACAGGCAAAAATCCTCTCATTTTGCAGGTTTTTTTTTTATATTTTTATTACGAACGGCACACCCAGCCTACGCGACGATAAATTTGAATATGGGAAAGTTTGCGTTTCCTAATTAATATCCCAGGCATGCGTTAATTAAGGCTACGCGATTAATAAAACACGGTGTTGGGGTACGCGTCTTGATGAACAGCTTCAAATCAATTAGAATAAATTACAGGAAATTACTGACACCAGGAAGGAAAAAGCGCCTTGAGGGGCAAATAATTAAAAGGAGGGATGGCAACTCGCTGACTACCTTTTTCTATGCGTGCAAATGTTCGAACGTGGCAGGGTATTGTTCAGAGATGAGGTTTTATGACATTCTATTATTGTTTATCTAAAAAGCCAAAAAAACCGAACATTTAAAAGGATTTTCTACGAACCACACGATGCATAGATGAGGTTTTTTATACTGATTTCTCTCGGCGCGCTCGCGCGAATCGAGCTATTTAAGATGAATATCAATTTATCTGATTTTTTCTTTTCTTTTTCTACTTCTTCTTTATCTTCGCGTCTTCTTACACTCTTAATGTACATCTTTAAATTTCATTTTCTCCTCGAAATTCCACCCATCTTAGCCGCGTCTTCGAATCCCTTTTCTTCTATCGACTTCTCGCTGTTAAGATGTTAGGTAATCTATCATCTTCAAGCGGGAAAAAAAGCTGTTCATCAACACCTTCCGCACAAAAGCCCGATGTATAATAAAAGTTTTGGTTAACAAAGTCAACGATGGCGAGGAAGGAGGAGGGGGTTCATCATCTATTTTAGCTAACAATTACCATCGAGTGGCGATGATGCTTTTCGTACGTTATATCCGACATCATGGTCGGTAGAGGCTGCGAGGATTTCATGCTTATGTATATTGGGTCGTTTTTTTCTTCTCAACTCGATTTTCTATAGACACGCTATTAAGGAGGATCGTTTTGTTTCTTCCCCCCTTTTTTTGCCTCTTGTTTATTGAGGCTGGAGGTTTTGCCGTGTCATCCTGCATGCCATAAAACGCCATGAATTTTGCGAAACCGAGCCACGTTCGTGGCTAGCTTTATTTCCGAAAGGTTTATGAGAATCCAGGAACCGTGCAGTTTCATTTGACCGAAGACGAGGATTGTACGCCTGGATTACTTCAGGGTATTCATAAAACACGTGGAAGGCAAAAATGGGCTCATTAAAATATCTTGCTAATTTATTTCGAATGTATTGGAATTGAAAGGTACATTACATGTATTGATCTTGTTAACATTGCATAGCAAAGTTTTGAATGTCTAGCTTATTTGGAACATGAGCTCTGAGATTAAAATTTGGATTAAACTACATGTCCTTCAACTTAAGATAAGGGGCCACTGGACGTCCGGCAAAGGGGAGGGGGATGTGAAAATGGGACACAGGCGGACGGGGGAGGGGAGAGTTCAAGGAAAGTGGACGTCCGAATGTCAACTTGTGCTTAAACTGTCATCCGTTTTAGATGATAAATTGATTGGATTGGTTTTATTTTCTTGCTAGTCAATTCATAGGAAAATTTGCTGATTTCTTCAGCTTGTTCAATTTTATTTCATCTGTTTAAATTAATGCTATAATATTCTGTAGGTCTGTGGTTCACTAAAGGTAATATTTTCAATGTAAAATTTATAAAGAACATATTAAAAATTGCTTATGTAATGAACAAGCTGTTTTCAAAATTGGACGGGACATATGTTGGGAGGAAGGGGGGGGGACAATTGGCCTGGTTATGTAACTCATAACCAGGACAAGGGGGGAGGGGGTCTAAAAACCTGGACAAATGCAGGACGTCCTTCATGGATGATCCCTAAGTGTATTTATACAGTATGATCGAGTGCTCCTGGTAATTGTGTACAAACTTCCTCATTACTGCATTCCAATGAAAAGTGGAAACGCTAATTATACCCTGTAGTAACACCGCGTCTTAAATTCCGACTTTAATGCTTTTAGATAAAATCAAGATGCAACACTGAAAACGTACGAGGAAATAACGTTTTCAGTTGTGTAAAACATCTCGATTTTGTGTGCGAGCAGTCAGTTGTCTGAATGGAAGATCCAAGTACGTTTTGACAGCGTAATACAATTAAAAACTCGAAAGCTCGGCATTTGTGTTTTAAACCGTCATAATGACGCCCATGGTACTATCAATCTTCATCTCGGATTGTTTTCCATTTTTGAACGGTTCGCAAACTGAGATACAAAAGAAGCAATCATTGGCATAAAGGAGGCAATCAACCGATCCAATGATGCAATCAATCGGCAAGGCGTTGTCGTCCCTACGAAACGGTGAAATAAAACTCTTCGCAACTTCTTTGGTCCTTTATTTGGCTATCATGGGATTTGACTTCAATTTGAAAGCCAAGTAACAGTTAACCTAAATCTGAGGAGGTCTCCATTATTCACTGGAAAAGCTACAAACGTCTGGAGTAATGGCCGATAATTTCATTGTGTTGGGGGAAAAAGAGAAATTTTCATCTAGAAATGGGGCCGTGAACGCCGCTGCCACTTTCATGCAAATTACTCCGTTTTCTCAGCAGAAATCCGCGCCTGACTCTCTGCTTTCTCAGCAACTGCCCCACTTGCAAGGCTCGCTTAGCTCCTTCAAAATTGCTTTTGCAAACAGCGACAGTGGATATACTCTTAGTTTCCAAATGGGAAACAAATAGCCTCCGAAGGTATATTGCCATTCAATTGGTGCGCCGTGGCTAATTAGTGTATCGATTTGACAGTTTGCGCGGAAAATGCAGCAGAGTGGAAGAAACAGCAGAAATTTATAGGTGGGCAAAACGTTTAACGATAAAAAGTTTCGGCCAACTTAATTGTGTTGATACAGCGATATGCACTTATCTCTCTACAGTATATAATAATATAACGAAGAAAAAAAGTGTCAATTGTTGGTTTGTTTTTGGGTTCCGCAAAAACTTTTTATCCACTCATACGATTGCTCCCAAATTTTCCACGTATACTTTTGAACAACCGAGGAAAATGATAGGGGGGTTAGCGATACCAAAAACATTAACCCTTCCCCATGGTCCCCCTGTACGTGTTATCGTACAGCCCGGGCAAAACCGGGGTTTCCGGCTATAGTGCAAGAAAACGTTTTCATGACACTGCGATATTACATAGGCCTACTATGTCTTGTTTGGTATACACGAACGATCATCCATTGATGAAACTCGTTGATAATACGCTTCTTTCGAGGTTCATTTTCAAGCAATTAAAATAACGCTAAAGAATTAGCTGGGGAGAAAAGAAAGTATCCAAAGAGGTGGAACTGCCCATTTCTTCAAAAGGGTTTCACAAATACGAAAATTGCATTTCCTTTCAGTGAAGCAGAAATCATCGTCCAAACGATGTGACTTTGTACGTCTAAAAGACATTTTCTGCTCTAATAAACGATTTAAAATGCATGAAAAATTGTTTTAAAAGATGACATTTCCTCCGTCGTATGTCTGAAGCAGGGGCCTTTGTTTATATTTGTATAAGCATTCGTAAAAATTATCATTAATAAAGTGAAATCCATTTGTAAATTCAACTGGACATTTTGCTGATGACAAGTGGAGCAATGTCTAAACATTTTAAAAGGGAAATTTTATTTTCCGACATCACCAGATGATCGAGTCTGCTGTGCTTGTAAGGGGCCATTCAAAAAGGACGTCCGAAATTATTTGCCCAAAATTGGACTCCACCCTACCCCCTGTCCGGATTGCGTTCTTTCGATCAGGACCTCTTTTTCTCTCCCCCCTTACTCCCCCCATTCGAACGTCCGAAACTTTAGAAAAAATGTAGTCTATTCGGGAAATTTTGAAAGTTTTGCAAATTTGTATTCTTAAAACGTAAATTTTGTACTCTGACAAGGTTGAGAATTTTGCCAATTTGTCCTCAGAATCTGTTGAAAATTTTACAAATGTAAAAATGTTTAAGATTTGTACTGGGGAAAACTTGGAAAACGTTGCAAATTTTTCCTCGGGAAAACGTGGAAAAATTTGTAAAGATGTCCTCAGAAAAGTTAAAAGTTTTGCAAGTTTATGCTCGAGAAAAATGAAAATTTTGAAAATTTGTACTGGGAAAATTTGAAAGTTTGCAAATGGACCCTGAGCTTTTAAGTTATATGACTTTTCCAGAACTACATGTAGATGTACCCTGTTTACTGACTTTTGCAATTTATAACTCACCTAAGTGATATTGCGCTCAATTTTGATTTCAATTTGGGAACTAATTTTATTTGACATTTTTGTTTCAAGTGGAGATCCGAGTTGGTACATTGTGCCACAATGTGCTGTCCTGTCCACATTGTGTCCGTGACTCAACCTAGCCCCCCTTCCCCCTACACGAGAACGTCCTTTTTGAATGGCCCCTAAGGAAGGTCAAGGCTCAATTTGGTTAATCACAGTTTGTTTCCCACTCTTTTCATTTATCATGTGCAGTAGTAACAATCACGGTTTTTTCAGTTGCGATTCCATCTTGCGTCTTCCATGCTATAGTATGAATGTACAGTACGTTTCATGCTATGCTTGTCACTACAATTTCCAACGAATCCAACCTTATGGGGTCTTATGATGATTACATCTTATTTCACCAAGACCAAAAAATCTGGAATTAAAGAAGACATGTTACTGCATACTGTAAAGCTCAGTCTGGGAAAATTAAGGTCGTGAAGGTCAGGAATAAATAGCTACTGTATACAGGTAATCCGAAAATCAACACAAACTCTTTAAAATATGACATACTGCATGCCTACATGTACATGTAAGTTAAAATAAAATTCCATATCGTACATGTACCAAAAATGGGCAAAGTTTTATTTCACGATACTTGTATTATGAAATAAAAGTTTGCATATTGGCTTAACTACTTTTCAACTTATTCATGGGTAGCTTTCCAAATACATGTACAGTATCTGCATAAAACTGTTATTACAAAATTGGAGATGCATGTAATTGCGTAATTTCACTTGTCTAATCATGTGGCAAATTCATCGTGATTATCAAATTACTGCACGCACGAATACGTCTAATTGCTGAACAAAAAACGTCGCCATTTGTCATTCACGCAACCAATAGAAGAGCATGGAAATGCTTTAGGAGAAATTGACAAAAAACATCACAGAAAGAATGTTTTAATTGCACTTTTTAACAATTCAGATGTCTGAAAGGGTACATGCACTAAGATAAAAACATTACGAAATGCACTTTTGGCAGTCGTTAAGTAATGTGTGCAAAATCAACACTGATTGTTTATTAAAAAATTCATTCAAGATTAACGTTATTTTAAACCAATTAACGGCCAAAAACGCCATTCGTAACGCTTCTGTTTGAGTACTCGTAATACATGCATAGCCCATCATCGAAATGTTGATAATTATACTGTAATAACAGTTGAGGAAATCCCCATTGTTCATTGGATGAGAATATTTTGGCTTTCTCGATCGAGGAAAGCACATTTCCGAACACTGTATGTAAGTTCCGTCATATTTCTCCGCCAAATTTAATGATAAAAATGAAGAATTATTATCCGCATTTTTTTTTTTCGAGTTTAGGATTTTATTTCTTCGAAGAAAAGCTCTTATGAAATCTAGATGAACTTTATTCGGTTCGATTTCTTAGGAAATGCGCGCTAAATAGAATCTGGAGATTTTCGTGAAATAGACATTGAAATGCACGTCGACTTTATTGTAAAAATGATATATGCCGTTGTAAACATCAAATGTAATGGCGGAAATCAAACCTAAAGTGCCATCTCTTTGTCTTGTTCCATCTCTTTAAAGTGGAATAACAGCAATAGTGTACACTGTTTATTATGCAACTGTTACTCTCGGTATATGTCTCTTAAACTTTACTATGCATGCATTTATCAAGCTTCAAGCCCCAACTAGCTAGGATGTGCTGAGCGAGAAAGCCTCAGACGAGGTCTTGTTGTGCATTTCGCGCAACATACAAAAATGCATGAAATTGCTATTTCTTGTTTTATGGCGCGGATATCTTTTTCGGCATTCCAGACGATGCTCATTTGTATGAAAATTTAGTCTAGAAAATAAAAAAGAAAGTATTGCGGCCTTGTTCTTGGCAGTGTCTACTGCAGCATCAAGTGCGCTCGGATAGAGCAATAAGGAAAAATTCTGCAGATGTAAGACCAATTTTTTGGAGTTTCAATGTCGAAGGGAATGGTGATGTTAAGAAAAAACGAAACATTTTAAAAGCCCTTGCTTGTTCTAAAGAGCGAGGCCTTCACAGCGAGCCTCGTTTTGTCAAGACTTTTTCAGTTAATAAAACGTGCATATTTTAAGATAGGCATTTGATATAACTGGAAATTCAAACTAATCCTTGTATAGGAAAACTGTGATCGAGATGCATTTCCCAAGCAAGGTTTTTCTGCAAGGAGTTTTAAAAAGGTCACACGCGTATGGCATAATACTTTTCTCAAGAGAGTGCCTCAGTACGTGTTCTTTTCCATGGGAATTTTTCGAATATAGTGTTATAGGAATGAATTGAAATATTCTCGAAGTGTATTTTGTCTGCAACGGATTAGGGAACGACTACTGAGGAGATTGATAATTTCACATTTATAAAATCCCCACACGTTAATTTTAATTTAATAAAACTATTATTTTCTTAAATTATGTGACATTACTGACATTCCTTCCTTACATTCCAGCGGGCAATTACCCCTTAGGAATGATCAGCCTTAATTAAGGGATTTACTTGTGACCCCAAGTTGGGTTGAAGAGGGCGGAGCATGTCAATTCAATTCTTTTACCCTTCAGTCAGTAGATTAGTACCATTTGGCAGGGGGGATCCTTAGTGATGGATCCCAACACTACAATTAAATTACATTTCCCGAAATTGGGGCCCGAGGAGGATGGGATAGGAAAGGAAGATGGTCATGGCCGATTTAATTTAGGAACTATCCCAGCATTCGCCTGGAGAAAT